>JAWNNX010000576.1:0-45455 GCA_035044505.1 Zaprionus lineosus | reverse complement strand
ATCACAGCGCCTCTCTAGCAAGGCATAAAATATATTATAAACTTAAATAATTATAATCTTCTTTCAATAAAGAATGGCTACTGAAAAAGCTCAGTAGCCAAACAGATAGTGTTAATTTTTATTGGTATTATTTTATTTTTTTTTTTAGCTTTATTTTCAATGATTGTCCAACATTTTTTTTTTATTGTTAATGTTTGATTGTTTGTTTCTTTTTTTTTTTAATAATGTGATTGTTTGAATTTTTTTTTTTTAATTTATGTTAAGTGTGTTGAAAAGGATTGTTCAGATTGTTTATTTTCTACTTGAATAATATATTTGTTATAACCCATTTAGTTAAGCCCACATCTAAATAAATAAGAGTTATATGAACTTATGTATGGCCATAGAGGGTGTCGTATTAAAACTCTATACAAAATACTTCAAAAATACGTCCCAATCAGCTTTTTCAACCGATATCTATATATTCGTTAAAAGTTCTGTGACTTCTCTCTACTGTACCAACTGTCTGGTGGTGGTGTGCTGTAGATGATACATTTTTTAATTTTTAAATACTTGCACAGATCTTGTTTTTATTTATTAATTTTAATATTCAGTTTCCGAGTCTGAAATGAACGTCTTCATTAGACCGTACTTTAATATAAAAGATCCAAAAATAGCTTTTGCTACAGTATTTGCAGATTTATTTGCAATAGGAATGTCAACTAAATATTTTGTTAAGTCTGTATATTTGTTACCATTTTCTGATTTTGGTAGTGGACGAATGGTGTCTACTACTACTTTGTCGAAAGCTTGAGTTGGTGTTTCTGTCATTGTTAAAAAAGGGTCTTTCTAATTGTTGGGCACTTTTGATTTTTGGAAAATTTTTTTATTTACGTACGTACTCAGTAATGAATTTAGTCATTCCTTTCCAGTAGTAATTTTTTTTCCACCTTGGCCAAGCTTTTTGAAATGCCTAAATGACCTCCTTAAATTGAATCGTCATCGTCATTCAGCGTAGACAAATTAGCTTCTTTTTTCTTTTTAATTTGGGTCACCGGGCTGAGTAGCGCTACTTTTATTTTATTGCCCATTATTTTTTTAATATTATCTATTATCTATATATTATTATCTATTATCTATATTATATATTATCTCAAAGATATTTTTCCACGGTGCCTTTTTGATTTGACTTATATCATATATACCGGCCTGCTTTCAGCCCTTTAGAAGAATTGAATTAAGTCAAGAATTCCATTAATGTATAGATCGTCAATATCGTATCTTGCAGTACATTTTTTTTTTGTACATGCAAGGTCACTACTTTACGTACGTCTTTATTGTTTATGACTACGAATACGTTGGGCTTTGAAGCTATATCTATAGAATTGCCAGTAATTTTCCTTTTCGTACAATTCTCTTTCTTTATTTGTTTTACACTGCGCAGGATTTTTGTCTATTTTTTTTTTTATATTTTGTAGTGACTTTTTTTTTTATATACATATTTGTTTTGCAGCTCTTTAATGGTTATTCTTAACATCTCATTGGCTACATTATTGTCTTTGCCTATCCGGTTATCCCGGTGCATTTCTGATATTTACGAAAGCGGTACTCCATACATACCAGCAGCGTGAATAACGCCATTGCTGGGACCGAGGAACTCGGGACCCAGGCGACAAACAAAGTGTTTTCACTTTTTATCAGTGGGAGTGGCCTGAAATAGGGAGCCCAAGATAGCCACTTGAATCGTTTACAAAATCGTTGCACTGCCGTTGAGTTGGTCACAATTTTTGCAGTCTATTTTCTATATTTTAGGTAGCTTTCATTTTTGTTGTTGTTGCCGCTGTTGCTGTTGTTGTTGTGTTGTCGCTCCTTACATATATACTTCGAGCATATTTTTCTTGATTTTTGCAACTTTTTTTTTTTATATATAAGTTAAGTACAGTTGCCGACCAACGCACATTGCTGCGCACAGTTTTCCGATGACAGCATAGAACACTTGAAACGATCACAGAACAAAACACTTGAAACTAACATAGCAAAAAAGCACTTGAAGCTATGCCGTAATGAAAGTCGAAGGTGTTTTACGTGAGCTCCTGCCGCGATCGCTTAATCTCACGGTGCCAAGCACGGGTTGGAAAGACGTCAACCAACGTTCCCCTTGGAACAATGTTCCGCAGGTGCCTATTGATGTCACTACTGTAAGGTCATGACATCCTCCTTGGTGAGGAGCGAGGCCTATCTAAACCTCTGCTGATCTTTGGTCTCACAGCAGCCGGTTGTATAATGCAACTCCACGTTGAGTCGGAAGACTCTACCCGCATTTGGGTGTTAAACCACAGCCACCACGCTACTCCCCGGGGAGCCGCAACCAATTAACCGGACGGAACCGAAGTTCCGCGGGCACCGGTTACCCGTGGTACCAGACTTTAGTCTCCGGTCGGACCTCGCGCTATGAAAGCACTTTCAATTCCTACTCACTGACATTACCGGGTTGACGACCCACAAACAAGAAATAGGCATAACAATACTTCTGATGTAGTGCCTGTTATTGCTCCTCTTGTAGTGCCTGTTGTTGCAGCTGTTGTTGCTCCTGTTGTTGCTCCTGTTGTTAGTCCTGCTATTGTACCTGTTGTTGTATGTTTTGTTACTGCTTCTGTTGTTGCTCCTGTTAATGCTCCTGTTTTTGTGCCTTTTGTTGTGCCAGTTATTGCTCCTGTTTCTGCTCCTGTTGTTGTACCTTTTGTTACACCAGTTTTTGCTACTGTTGTTGTGCCTCTTCTTGCTCCTGTTGTAGTTTCTGCTGTTGTGCCTGTTCTTACTCCTGTTGTTGTGCCTGCTGTTAATCCTGTTTTTGCTTCTATTGTTGCTCATGTTGTTTCTCCTGTTGCTTGTCCTATTGATATGCCTGTTGCTACTCCTGTTTTTATTTCTGTTTATCTGCCTGTTTTTGTGCCTGTTATTTTACCTGTTATTTGGCCTGTTGTTACTCCTGTTTTTGTGCCTGCTGTTGCTCCTGTTTCTGCTCCTGTTGTTATGCCTGTTTTTCTGCCTGTTGTTGCGCCTGTTGTTGTGACTGTTGTTACTCCTATTGTTGCTCCTTTTGTTGCTCCTATTGCTGTTCCCGTTGGTGCTCCTATTTGTAGTTCCTGCTGTTGTGCCTGTTCTTACTCATGTTGTTGTGCCTGTTGTTAATCTTCTTTTTCTCCTATTGTTGCTCATGCTGTTTCTCCTGTTGCTTGTCCTATTGTTGTGCTTAGTGTTACTCCTTTTCTTGCTCCTGCTTCTTCACCTGTTGTTGTACCTTTTTCTACTCCAGTTTTTGCTCCTGTTGTTGTGCATGGCAAAGAAGGCTCAATTCTTTTCATTGTTCTACACGACGCAAGTTCTGTTCGTCTCGATGGCGCAACATTAACTAACCTCGCCACGCACATTCTTACCTAATTCACCATTTTTACAAATCATAATGCCATCTCTTTTCTACGCCCCTACGAACAGACCTTACTCAGCAGCAGAGTATGTCTCTTTCCCTGAACAGCTGTGCGTTTTGAGAACAAAAAGTACAGTCATGCACAATGGTTCAACTAACCATTTAGTCAATTGACCTCCGCCATAACAATTTTATCTGTTATGGTGCGGTCTCTATATCCCCTCTTGGGATTCCAAGGCAACTGCTGTGCCTTCTTTATCTCTATTTCTCATTTGAGAGTCAGATGCATCTCCTCTTGAGTCATTTAATTCTTCATCAATTTCTTCAGCCAATTCTCTATTGAGCAATGCCCTCAAAAACTCATGTGCATACTTAAAAGTCCTTTTGCTTGTTAAAGACTTTGAAACATATTTATCGCCATCTTGATGTTCGATTATTTCGAACGGACTTTTAAATTTCAGATCAAGTTTGGTTTGGTGGCGCTCTTCGCTTTTTAGTAACACATGGTCTCCTTTATTTCTTTCATTATTTCTTTTATTTATTTCATAATATTTAATTATCTTTGTTTTATTCTTATCATATCTAAGTTTATCAAAACGAGCATTAGCCTCCATATTTTTCTTGGCTTGTTTTCTTATAGACTCTCTATTAATTTAATTATTCTTTTCTTCACCTATTGGTAACAAACAGAGAGGTCTAGATTCCCTACCAATTAGAATTTCTAATGGACTAAACTTTGTGACTCGATAGGCGGTGCAGTTCACTGCCAATTGTACTTCGGTTAGAGCATCTTGCCACGACCTCTGACCGGTTTCGTCTGCTGTCAACTTAACTCTACTACTACTCTTAAGTGTACTCATTATACGCTCTACTTGACCGTTTGCCCTACTCGTGCTTGTAGCAATTAAGTGTAGCTCAATCTTTTGGGAGGAACAAAATTCACGGAATCCTCAGCTTGCAAAATTATGACCGTGATCCGCAATAATGCGTTTAGGCACACCAAACAAGCACAAGGCGGCTTTAACAGCTTTGATTGAACATTCAGTATCAATATTTAAGGTGTGATGTAAGTAAACAAATTTCGTTAACGCATCTACCAAGATAATTACGTATTCCTTTAGGTTATTCTTTCCAATCATCTTTCCTGTTATGTCTATATGCACTTTGTGCCACGGGATGTCTACCTTAGGAATTGAATGCAATTCAGATTGATTTTTTTCAACTGATGGCTTAGCTAATTTGCAAGTAATGAAATTTTCTACAAATCTGCGAACGTACTTTGACATATTCTCAAACCAATAATATCCATAGACTTTATCTAATGTTTTCTCCCAACCTAGATGCATAATAGATTCATGAACGTGATTAATCAATACTGGCAATTCGTTATTTTTGAACTTAGCTGATATATTTGCTATCTCAGGTTCGCGTTGTTGTTCAGAAATCAACCAGTTGTCAGTTACCTCGGTCAAATTAATGCGTTTTTCTGGAATTTTATTCTGATCATTATTTTATTTTTATTGGACACTGGATTCCGAGATAAACAATCTACATGCGCCATGCGATCACCCTTCCTGTATTCTATGTCAAAGTCAACCGATTGTTAAAATGCCCACCACCTATGTACCCTCGGCGTTAAGTCTAGCTTTGTGCGACTAGCCTTTAAGGAATTACAATCCGTATATACGATAAATTTACGTCCCTACAAGTAGTGGCGGAAGTGTCTGATACCATTGACTACTGCTAGCGTTTCTAACTCGTATGATTGATATTTTGACTCAGCAGGGGATGTGCATTTACTATAATATTCCACCACATGGGGTTTGTCATTAATTTTATGCAACAATATAGCACCATAGCCAATCGAACTTGCATTGGTGTGCAATTCTATTGCATGTTTCGGGTCAAATATAGTCAGCACAGGTGCCTGCGTCAATACTGTTATAATTTTAGTCCTAATTTGTTCATGTTGCTGTTGCCAAAAAAAATCAACATTTTTCTTTGACGTGAGTTGACACAAAGGCTTAAACGTTTCCGAAAATTTTGAAACAAACTGTCTAAAATACGAAGCCAATCATATAAATTGTCGTAATTACGACACAGATTGTGGAAGCGGTAAATCTAACAATGCTTTTACTTTACGTGCGTTTGGCCTAATTTCTCCGTTACTTATTTCAAACCCTAGGTACTCTATGCGAGTTTTAAGAAAGGAGCACTTAGTTATGTTAAATGAAAATCCCGTCTTACTCAATGTTTCTAATACGATACGCAATCGTTCTAAAGCTTTTTCTTTAGTTTCAGCTATAACCAACACGTCATCAATATAAACGACAGCGCATGAGTGTGCCAGTGATCCCAATGCTCTTATTATGGCCCTCTGAAAAACAGAAGGTGCATTTTACAATCCAAATGGCATGGTCAAAAACTCGTACTGACCATCTGGTGTCACAAACGCGGTCCGTTCAATTGAATTTTCGTGTACTGGAATTTGGTAGAAACCACTAGCCATATCTAAGCACGAGAAATATTTTGCACCGCGAGGCCGGGCAATCTGGTCTGCGATAAGAGGTATCCTCTATCAGCAATAGTATTATCATTTAACATCCTATAGTCCACACAAAGACGATCAGTGCCATTTTTCTTTTTTACTAACATCATTGGGCTGGCGAAAGGTGAGCAACTTGGACGGATAATATTTGCTTTTAACAACTTATCGATTTTACAACGCACCAGGTTTTTTTCTTCCTAGCCAAGCCTATAGGGACGTCGTTGCACTGTCTTTTGTGGATCTATTAACATAACTTCCAACAGCCCTGCCGAGACTCGAGTTTTTGGTATTCCGCTAATAAACCAATCAGAGTAGCATTTTAGGATATTTGTTTAGACAATTTTATCGGAATCAACTAGATCTGTATCAGAACTTATAATATTCTCATAATCAGTTAAAGTCACCATACCTATCATTTTCGTTTTATAAATTTGAAATTTATCACCTTCTATTATTACGCCAATGCCTGGACTAAGAATTTCTCGACCAACTAACACATCGTATTTCAAATACTTGTCTAAAATTACGTATAACAAAATCTCAAAGCAGTATTGTTCAATATTTATATTACATAAAACTTGTTGAGTGCTATAAATTGCATCGTTACTTATGCCATTGAGTTTTACAACATTATTAACTCTTTTCCCTTTAAATTTATGGGCGACACTTTCCTTGACCAACGAACATTCTGCTCCCGAATCAAAACAAAATATATCAGACTCACCGGATGCCTTTATTGTTTCAGAGGATGGAACTACAGCGCAGATATCCACACGCTTCTCAGAATTTCTCTCGTTTCCACCTGATCGGCCTTTAGGACATGCGGTTGCAAAGTGCCCAATTTCGACATATTTTAAGCATTTGATACCAAATCGATCCTTCACACCCGTCGTATTTGTGCTGTTGTAGGTTATGCCTTTACTCTGGCCGTTCTGCAAACGTGCCCGACAATCGGCATGTATATGCCCAACCTTTCCGCAGTAATTGCATTTCACCAAGGACGAAGCTTTGAACTTTTTGCGATCCGAGCCAGTTGCATCGTCTTCTATGCTACGCTTTATGAATGAGTGTGCCTGCAACTGTTGTTGTAGCTCATTGCGAGTTTTTACATTGGTGGTAAAAATCCAGCGCGCCAACTTGCTATCAACTTGAGCCATGTGAGCCAAAGTTACAGACACAGCTATTTCTTCTAATTCCTTGGTTTTTTATTTAGACATAAGCATCGTGACAATCCGGCTGCCGTATTCAGAAAAGAATTCTTCTAGTTTCGGTCGACCATTCAATACATTAATAACCATGCCAGCAGAAGTTTCAATTCCAACAAAACGCTGAAGAAACAGTTCCCTAAACTGCGCCCAAGTGATGTTGGCAAAGCATATTTGTGAAAGCCACTGTGATGCGGTGCCTTCTAATGCGTTACTTAGTGCTATAACCAGATTGCTACCTTGTGGAATATTATCAGCAAATATGAGGTCCACCGTGCTACAACAAGATGAGGGCTCCATTCCAGCAACGTCAAGGTTAAATTTTGGTAGGGTGATGTGTGGCGCTTTACCATCGGATTGCGGCGCTCTTGGAGTCTGCATGTTTTTAATTATTTCCATCAGGTTGCGATTTTGCAGTTCCAACCTTAACAAATATGGATCAGTAGGCAAATCAGATCCCACTTCTGATGTCGGAGAAGGCTCAATTCTTTCCATTGTTCCAAACACAGCAAATTCTGTTCGTCTCGGTGGCGCAACATTAACTAACCTCGCCACGCACATTCTAACCCTAATTCACCATTTTTGCAAATCATAATGCCATCTCTTTTCTACGCCCCTACGAACAGACCTTACTCAGCAGCAGAGTATGTCTCTTTCCCTGAACAGCTGTGCGTTTTGAGAACAAAAAGTACAGTCATGCATAATGGTTCAACTAGCCATTCTATGCAACACACATGCAGTGGGCTAATTTACCATTCTACGACATGCATGTTATTGTGCCTCTTCTTACTCATTTTGTTGTTCCTGTTGTTTTGCCCTCTGTTGGGCTTATTGTTGTGACTGATATTACTCCACTTGTTGCTCCTGTTGTTGCTTCACTTGTTGCTCCGTTGTTGCGCCTGTTGTTACTCCTGATGTTGCTCCTGTTGTTGTGCCTGTTTTTGTGCCTTTTGTTACTCCACTTGTTGCTCCTGTTATTGCTTCAGTTAGTGCTCCATTGTTGTGCCTGTTATTGTGACTGTTTTTGCTCCCGTTGTTGTACTTGTGGCTACTCCTGTTGTTGTGACTGTTGTTTCTCCTGTTGTTGTGCCTCTTGATACTTACGTTGATGTGCTTGTTGTTACTCCTGTTTTAGCTCCAGTTTTTGTGCCTGTTATTGTGCTCGTTATTGCTCCTGTTTCTGCTCCTGTTGTTGTACATTTTGTTACTGTAGTTTTTACTCCTGTTGTTGTGCCTCTTATTGTGCCTTTTCTGACTCATTTTGTCTTTAATGTTGTCGTGCCTGTTTTTATGCCTGTTGTTGTGCTTGTTGTTGTGACTGTTTTTGTGACTGTTGTTACTCCTGATGTTGGTCCTGTTGTTGCTCCTGTTTCTTTTTCTGTTGTTGCTCCTCTTGTTGTGTTTGCTGTTGTGCCTGTTGTTACTCCTGTTGTTGTGCCTGTTGTTACTTCTGTCTTTGCTCCTGTTGTAACTCTTGTTGTTGCTTCTGTTTCTGCTCCTGTTATTGTGCTCGTTGTAACTCTTGATGTGGCTCCTGATATTTGAGAAACAACGTCAATATCGGTATTTACCATGATCTACAATGAAATGTAACACTCAACAAAATCAACTTACTTACTTAGTGGCTGTTTGATGTACCTGCTTTTGCCGGCACGCTATCCCGCGACAGAGTCGTCATTTTTCGGTGCTCTTGTGCAACATATTAAGAAATTTATCCAAAATTAGTTAACTCGGCATCACTAGCCACGGACATGTCGGGAATCAGGATGGCGGCTTCTACAAAAGCGCAAATCGAATTATAAAGAACAGAAAAGGAAGAAATTCGGCGTTTTCAATTGATAATTCACCCGTCCTATCAGCTTCCTCAGCAAGGACATGTCGGGAATTATATCCAAATTGGCATTGATCATTATTTCGGAGGCCTAACGGTAATGAAATAAAGACGACAAATGGATATTTTGCTAGGTGTTTGGATTACCGATTTTGTCTATCCAGATCGAAAATGAACTGGAGCCATGCTCAATGACTCAAAAATTACTAATTCAAATTTTTTAGTTACTTACGTTGTTCTCAGCATCGGCGGCATCGGACATATCGGAAATCTGATCAATATCGGCACTGGCAATCTGTTCGTGAACTGTGAGAGGACATAGTTAAATTTAAATTTTATTACGTCCACTTGTAATCGTAATATTTTGATAGGCCTTCGGAACTCGAGAAGTTTAATATCGCTCGAAGAAACAAAAATTTACTCTACTATCAGCGTGGGTTCGTCTATATTCTGAAAATCCTAATTTTAAGAATTAATATATCTTATTTTACTTTTATGGTACCCAATGTGCGGCTGTGCACTGTAGATTACTTACGTGGGGTCATTATCTGTCAAAGTACGTGCCCAACTCATTGTCTCGACATCGCCAATGACAGCGAAAACGGCAGCGACGTCTGAACGACGCAACACACTGCCTGTCGTCATTTTAGCGATAACCTCCCTGAATCGGGACTTTTGGAATAGCAAGCACGCCATTGAGGCGACACCATAACCTGCGTTGTTGGTGACAGCCATCGCTTGAGCATGCTGTGTACAGTGAGCTTATCGTTACCAGAGTAGTGTTAATACCAGCGCTGCCACAAACCGAGAAGCGTCTTGTGATTTGATGCACATAAATTGGTTCCTTTGTGGCGTATATTCTTTGGCGGTAATATTGTTGCTATTGCCATTAGGATGCTATGGTGCTTTTATTGACATAGCTCTTTAAACATGTTGGGGAGCTAATCATCATCGCGCTCGTTAATAAAGTGGTTCCTGTTTTTTCGCTTGCCATTGCTGTAGTTGCTGTTGCTGTTTGGTTTGTTTTTGTTGTTGTTACTAAGGAAATGTGATTGAAACGTTCCCTAGCGACCCCCTACATCATATATCCGTTTGCTAGTTGCTGTTAGCTGAAAAATCCATGTTGTACCCGGTGGACGTACAACCATGAAATGAATACGCATTGGCGTCGGCGTTATTATGTGAAGATCTGATGGTTATCACAACAGCAACAACTGCTGTGTGGCAGTCTGCATACTCATTCGCGATTGCCGACAAGATATGCCGCGGCGGTTGCGGTATATTTATGATGCTCGTGTGTAACATATTGCGAATTTAATTCAAATAAAATTTACTCGTCATCAATAGCCACAAACATGTCGGGAATAAGATAAGCGGCTTTTACAAAGGTGGTAAGTTTAACTCAAGACTTTCCCTTCTATGATCTTGACAAAACTCATCACAAGCATAAACCGTTGAATGGACATGATAAGGAATCGTAAGATGATCGTTTCCCAATTTCTGATGAACAACAATTTGTCGGAAGTATAGAAAATTGACTTCCAAAATTTGTTTTTGAATTTATTGTCTAATAGTCCTGAACAGATGCACAGTGCTGATGTTGACAAGATCACCGAGATGTCCATTGCCGCCGATGCTGAGAACAATGAGAGTAAGTTAAAGCTGTAAATTATTGAATTTTGCGTCCTTGAGCAAAACGCCAGTTTATTTTCGATCGGAATAAACAAAATTAATAATCCTTTGCTTTGTGAAAAATTAACGCAAGCATTGAAAGCAGCTCCAGCGGAGCAGGGCTGCCCCTGCAAGATGTTGTCTGTCGTTTTGGTACTTATATTGTGTTCAATACAGCTACCAAAATGTCACGTTTCCTGTGTACACCCACAAGTGTGTTCATATTCAGTTTTTGTGAGACCGTTAGCAGAATATGTTCACCATGACCATCACAAAACAACAAATCCTCATGCGTCAAATCTCAAGGAGCTTCTTCGCTTGCGGCAGCGCTGGCATTAACGGTACTCTGGCTTCGACGGGTTCGTCGAAAAACGCACAGTGTACTCAAGCGTTGGCTACCACTAACAACGCAGGTAATGGTGCCGCCGATCTTTAACTGTTCTGTGACAGAGAGTGCGTTTTCCGCCAAAATGGCGACAAACAGTGTGTTTCAACGTTCTGGTGTCGGTACCGTTTCCGCTGTCGGTGGCGATGTATTGACAATGAGTTGAGCAGAAACCTTCACAGATATGGAGCCAAAAGGTAAGTCATATACATTGGGTAGCCGCCATGTTAGCAGAAAAAAGCAAAATAAAAACTGTGAAATTAGAAATTAGAAATTAAGGAATTGCAGAAATGAAGACAAACCAATGCTGATGGTAGGTAAATGTTTGCTACTTGGAGAAAAAGTGAAGTCTTCGAGGCTCGGCGGCTTATCGAGATATTGCGATGTAAAGTTGTATGAGCATATCAGCATAAACTGAACACAACAAACAGTTACACTTATGTCGCCAGCATTTCATTAGAAATGCTGACCGACCGAAGTATCAATAAAGCTGAAGCTAATTCTTCCCGGCAGTCCAAGAATAAGTGAACAATGAGTAACAACTTTTAAAAAAGACGAGCAAAATTGTGCCTAACAGAACATTAATTGTGTCATTATTTGAACATATTACAAAATGGAAATAATAAAATAACGATTAAGAGCAAACCGATCGTCTATATCAGTACAATAAAAAAAGAAAGATATCAAAAGATAGCAGGTGGAAAGCAGACAGCAGGCGGAGAGCATTCGGAGAGCATTTGGAGAGCATTCGGTGAGCGTTCGGTGAGCAGGCGGGACGCGGCAGGCGGCTGCCTATAAAAGTATATAAATGTTGGTTTCCAATAAGAAAGGTCCATTTCCCCCGGGGGCCCTCTAACAGTAAATTATATTTCAGGTAGCAGGTAGTTTTAAGCATAAATGAGTACGTTCGTTCCGCATTTTCGGTAAAGCATCGCTTAATCGGTGCAGTGGAACGGATATGAGTACTGAATGACAATCAATGATGATTGATAAACATGGGGTTATTAAAGCATGTAACCATACTTCAGGGAGATAAAACTGGCAGCTTTCATCTTAAAGTTGGTTCTGACCAGAAGATTTGTCTGGTACCACGGGCGTTAGTTGCAGGGCCAACGTCATATTATATTTTGGATTATTGGGCTTCAGCCCCGACAGTTTGGTCTTTGACCAATAACAGAATACCGCACTTTGCGGAAGATACAGAAGTAGGCCTCGCTCTTCGCAGTGAGGCACCATGTCCATGTCACTTGTATCCACTCATAATCTCGCTCTCTAATCATCCTTTGTTCAATCAAATTATTGTCCCCAGTGCCCAAATCAGCCGCAGCTATACCAAAAACTCGGAGCGGTCAAATCAATTAAGAATAAAAATTCTATTGGTAGTAGTAAGCAGTTGATTAACGTTATACCCTCCACTACTCTGTGACATACTAAGTGCTAGACGTTCGCGCAGATCGCAACATTGTGGACAGACAAAGATGAAATGGTATCATGTTTCCCTAATCGAGCCTTAATGGCATCTGTCTTTTGGAATAATACCAATTAGTTCTGTGTTCTACTAGAACTCAGTTATAGTATGTTTTAAAGAATTGACCAGAGAATGGTAAGTCAGTTATTACAATTTCAAATATATTAATAAAATTTCTTTTTTTTTTCTGTATACCATTTGTAAAATAACAGTTAGATTGTATAGTGAATTCGACAATAAGTACTTAAAAGCTACAGCTGCTTACGAAAAAGTGTCACTGTCAACTAACTGTTTTTGTACATGAAGAATCTAAACAAAAAATGTTTATGTAGCAATAGGAAGGAATAACATTAGTGTATATGTATATTTGAAACGAACCCACGATTTAGCCATTTTTGTTGAATAAAGACAAAATAGAAATCAAGCAACAAACTGGCTTTCTTAGAAGGAGTCAAAACATCAACGCAATTGAATTTGCGCCCGACGAAGAACGATTGTCTGTCGTTTCATGTCTTTATTCCATTCCGTTCCGAGCTTAAGTTCTTCCTGGTGTTTTCGCGCATTTGCTTAATTTATTTTAGTTGTATAAATGCTCTTTGACTACTATACCCTAAATATAAAAACAACAATATCTCTTACCTATTTTTATTTATTAAAACAATTTTATTTATTTATTTTTTGGTTGCACTTTTGAATTCTTTTTGGTTATCAAGGAAAGTCATAATTTTCTTAAATATGTTAAACATTTTCTTAAAATATTTATTTTATTGAGTATTGATAAATCAATCATTCCATATTCAATTAAAAAATTTCTAAAAAATAAGTTAATAAATTTAATTAAAAAAATTTGCAAATATATATATCTAATTAATTTTATAAAAATACAAATTGCGTTGTAAAATGCCATATGGAATTTAAAAAATAAAAATTAAAATAATGTTAAATTATTGTTTAAAAAATCCGTGTTACACAGAATTTCAACAAGCAATTTCACGAAAATAGAAAATAGCATGTTTTAAAAAACCGGTTACTTGGGAAATGTGTCATCTCTATAAAATATATATATGAATGAAGCAGTATACAAAAACAAAAAACAAGAAAACATTTAAAGCATTAAATATTCTTTAATTGTGGTTAAATGATCGAAATCATAAATACAAATACATATTAAAATACGGAATTAAAGTATTATTGCGTTTTGTAGCTTAAGTTTGTCGACGTCTTTACAGTGGTAAAACGTAAATCGCCAAGTTAAAACATTAATGAGAATGAGAAATTAAAATGTAAAGCAAATTGATTTTATTGTTTGCATTAATCTATGTAGTCAATGTTCAAAAATAGCTCACCAATACTATTAAAATCAGAAACTTCTCGTTAAAATATTACAATTTAAAATATATTGTAATATTAATTATGGCTGAGGTAAACTCGTATTTGCATATTCATATAAATACATGCATATGTATGTATGCATATATGTATACAGAAGAGGTAGCTAGTATATATAACTGATAAGCAGCTATGTATGAGTTGAAGCCCTTCATATAGCTTAGTAATACAAATTTAAATAAACCTATAATAAGAATTATAAACTTAGGTTTACTTATCTCTTACGTTTAACATTTTAAAGGGCTTGTATAAAAGTTAAACTGTTTCATATTCAACTCAATATATGCAACGCTTATCAAAAAATTAAGACTGTTTGAACTTAACTATGTTGCAGCAAAATAATCTGTTCACGAATTTATTTCAGGTCTCTCTCTATATAAAAAATTGTCTAAAGTGCCCACCAATTGTATATCATCTTAAAGTCATTAAAAAAATATTAATAACTATTACATTTACAATTAAAAATAGAAATAGCTAGTTTATTTTGTTTTTACTTCACACCATTTTAAAATTTATGTATGAGCTGAGACATTACCAAGTTAAAGCATATCAAAGCATAATATTAAAATGATACCTTATAATGTGAGGCCTATTTGAAGTTTACCAATAAAAGCAAAACAACAGATAAATTTCCATATGTAAGCTATGAACGAATTATATCTTACATGATTTTTGATATATGCTTCATAAAATAATGATTTTTTGACTTTCGTCTTTGCTAAATGTCCCAGTACTCTTTACTTGATAGCCTAGAAGTCGTTTTTTCAATTGTCTTTGAATTTTGACTTTTTGATAAATAAGAAACAAACAAAATACAATAAAAAATATAAAAGCAATTATGTACATATAACCATATTTATTTATAGTAAATATAATATTAATTACAGTGCTTAAAAATGGTTTTTTTTATTTTTTTCACAAATGTTCCATTATATTAAATATATGTTAGACGAATCTTAAAATGATTATTACAAATAAGTACAAATATATATGCTTTTACTTATATTATAAAGAAACAAATTAAGTGTCCAAAATTAGATATCCTCTACATATTTTAAATTAAAAACGAAAAAAAAAATAACTTTTACTGTCACGTTGTGGAAATAAAATAAGACCTAAATAATAAAAATAATAATTTCCATATACAGCAGTATCAAAACATACATATTATTTTTATAGATTTCACTTTAACAGGGCTTCTGTTATCTTTTTAGAATTTCACTTTTATAATTAGTTATAAGTTTAAATAAACTTTAAGTTAAGCAAATAAATTCTACAATGACAAAATATTTTTTTGATGAAATCTATTGCTTTTCTAAAATATTAACGGCATTTAAAATTATCGAATGTTTCGTTGATAACTGGAAAAGGGCATTTCTTATTTACCGTCATATCATATTAGTAATAATCAGAAATAATTTTTTTTGTTTTATATGGTTTTTTCATATTAGGGCTACATAATAATATGGCTGGATAATATGTTAAATAGTGATGTTCATATTCATCATTTAAACTTTTTAGTTTCTTAAAAGTTCTCGGTGCATGTTTTTTTTCTAGTTATCTAATATATAAAAGGTGTCTAAATAATAACCTATCCAGTGTATAAAATTAATGGTGTTTTGCTAATTTTTTAGTTATAATTATAAATTAGTTGTAATACTATATTGTTTTGAATTTTTAATTAAAATAATTATGTTTCTTTACAAATAGATTAACTACATATTTCTTTCTAGGTACGTCATTTGCATTTTAACGATCACTTAAGTTTTTTTATCTTTTCGGCTTTTACAGATATGCTATACAATACTGGTACAACTTATAAAGATGTTAGCTATGAACATTTATTTTGAACGTAACTTCATAAAGAGCTGAATTTGACTGTATTCTTTCCAATTCTATTCTATTCTCACAAATGTGAGATCTCGACTACCACAACTAAAAACATTGCTAAGCATAATCTTTGCTTTTACAAACATAATTACAAACTGAAAAGGAACTAAGATAATAGCATAGCACATTGTTTTAAAGTACCATTTAAAAGTAGAATGAACGCTCGTTCACAAGTCTTTGATCTCACAATGGAAGGCCGTCAGGTTGATGAGGCAGTGGCAAGTATTTTTCACACTGTCCTCTTTCATCGTTGCTTGGGAAAATTTATGTATACGGGAGATGCACAATATTCCATTGGCACCGTTGGATACTCAGACGTTGATTGTGATTTTATCGACTTTACCTATGTTTGCTGTACTTCAGACAGACTCGCACGACAGGTAAAACGTACAATAAATATGTTTAGTGAGAAGTTGCGATCAAATGAAAGTTGCGGTTCCGGTCAAATTAGCTTGGAATTTTTTCAGAAAAAAAAAAACCGTTGGCCATTTCCACATGAGTGTATTCCTTGGGAGGTGTGGACCATACATCTTGATTTAATAAAGCACGAAAATGATGATGAGCGTCAAGTTTGTCGTGAAAATATTTCAGATCTACTTACTGAAAAAGTTATATACATAACAGAACTAATGAATCGACACGAGTATGTGCCGAAGACCCCTAGTCAAAATGAGTTGGATTTGATTTTTGACACGTCATTTCCGGATGTTCAACCATACTTATTCAAATTTGATTATTCAACATCTGGCTCAATGGCACCGTCGATGGGAAATGCTATGAAGAAAATTATTAAAGAGACACTTGCTATGTGAGAATTTATAAATTTCTAAGTAATGAAATTTAAATTTATGTGCACACTACGCTTTTCTGCATTATTTGCTTTAATAACAAGAAACAAACAAAATCACAACTACAATAAAATGTGAAAAATATTGCCAGCAATTGTTAAGTTTAAGTAAAACAAAAATTTTTTAACATATGTAAATACAGTAGTGCCAATAAATTTCTGTGTCGTGATCAACAAATAAGAAGTCCTTTTGAGCTCTATACGCAAAAAAATCATAGGCAGCTTAGTTTCTACAGCTTGTTCATAATTTATTGCTTCCAGAATGTACCTTTGAACGAGACTATTTCGCAATTATGTCAGATTTTAATAAGTTTTAGAATATTCTTTGGTTGTTTGTTGTAGAATATACAAGAACCACTCATTAGTTTCAAAAAACCACCGTCATATCTGCATCTAATTTTTCAGGTAACACTTATATTAGACTAACTAAATGTATTGCTCTTACTAGTGGCTATATCGAAAAACGTTTCATACTATTCAAAACATCTATAACATTTTCTAATGTTAGAAGTATTGTGCGCAAATTTTATTTTCAATCAATGGAAATTACAGTAGAATCCGTTTATAACGACTCTGCTTATAGCGTTCGTCCGGTTATTGCGACTAAAACTTGATGACTTGGTTGGTCTCCATACAAACTTATATGAAAGGGCCTCCGCTTAGTACGTTTCCGCTTCTAGCGACAAACCGCTTATACCGACGAGATTTTTCACAAATCAACCGGATATTGCGACGTGCCGAAAAAAAATTACAGCGAAATAATGCCAAAAAATTTAAGCATCACACGACAGCATGTATGTGCAGACCTCATAGCCTATTCCATATGATGTCCCGTTATATTTCTAGTTTCTTCTGCTTTTTTTCCAAGTAAAACTGAATGCGTAAATTCGCCAATGTAAGTAAATGCGCAAAACGATCATTTATTCATACGACTTAATATGAAAAACCCATGTTATTGAATAAAATTTATTAAATTTTTTGTTTTGATTAAAAAATGAATTTGTTTTATTTTAAAACCTATGTTCATACATGGCAACCATAAAATAAACAAAAAAATTTTTTTCGCTGCTTTCGGTTAGTGCGTCTTCCGGCTATAACGACATAAAATCGTCGGTCCCTTGAAAGTCGCTATAACCGGATTCTACTGTATTAGAAAAATTATTATTATTAACTTTTAAATGTTTTTTTTTTTGGGTTTTTCTATTTTTAAAATACTATCATTCATTAATTGAATTGTTTGAATTCGCGATCAAACTCTCGTTTAGTAAGGACGTGTCTGCAGACCATACTAAATGCACACAATTACGACAGCATCAACAGTATAAACATTTACAGCAGCAACAACGTCTTCAGTTAGCATCACTTCGAAGTTCTCTTCGAAGCTAAACGAAAAGTTGACACTGCAATAGTGTGACTAAACCATAGCACAATCTCTTGTGCTGTGTGCAAAATAGCGGTACCTTATACATACACACGCACTTTGCGTGTTCTCTATCTCAACCAAAAAAAAACATACATCAACCTCATCAAACCACACGCCAGACGGGTTTTTTATTTACGCCCCCTGCTCCACGCTCCAATATTATGGACTGACAAGTAGCGGCAAGTGCGAAGCTGCCAAGCAAATGCAACAATAACAAACGAAAGAAGAACAACATTTTTCCCAGCAATACGGATAATTCTAGCTGTTCGACTGAACCGGGGTAAATCAACATGAAAAAAAGGAAGCCTGTGAGTATTCAGCCTTACGGAGCATTACCTACAAGTTTAATCACCAGCAAAGCCATTAAAGCGATTCTAACGAGCAACCGTTTTGCAGTTTTGTCCTCCGATGACGAAAATTACGTCCCTATTAAAATGATAATGCCAGCCAAATTTCTTCCTAAGAAATTGGAGAATGGAACCAAGACGATCAAGCCGCAACCAATATTCATCCCAGACGTGACCAACATTGAGCCCTCTCCAACGCAATTACTGCCCTTGGAAAAGACGTTCGGGCTACGTATAAGAAAATCAAATAGAACAACGTTCGAGTAATGACCCAGCTTCACAGTTTTAATAGTGATAATTAAAGGAACAACACCTTTCAGCCTCGTGATGAGCGATCCTACCGAATAGTAGTCAAAGGCCTCCACTACTCCACGGATCTTGAATACATCAGAGAAGGGTTGAGCAGCCACGGTCATAATTAAAGGGATTAAACCTTGTGCAAAAAGGCACAAAAAAAGCCCTGAACATACATTTTGTAAACCTGGAACCTGGCCAAGAACAACATGGGGGCATTTCAAATCAAACGGCTATTGAACTTTTAAATTAAATTATTATGATGTGACCTAATGCTATCGCTGCCAGAGATTTGGGCACACCCAACGCTACTGCCACCAGGAACATAGATTCGTCAAGTGCTGAGGCGGACATTATTCCTCGGAGTAAACCACCCTACTGCCTACACTGTGAATGCCCAAGCGCGGCGTCTCACAACGGTTGCCCAGGCTAGAAGGCTAGGAGTATGCTTGATCCTTAGAAGATAGCATCGCGAACACAAGGTTCCGCCAACTAACCTTAATATCAGCTATACCAATGCAGTTAAAAAGGTAACCATAGAGGCTAATGTACTCCCGCAACCTGAGCCAGACAACCCACTGGATGCCGTAATGGCCAGAATGGAGCACATGAGCCAAATGACCCAGATGATGATGACCCGTTTGCACTGCATGATACAAACAGGGTTAGACATCATCATCTGAAAAGCTAACGGATTAATTAAAAGAAGGCCTTAGGTCTCTATTGTAAGATCAACCACACCGATATTCTCCTCACCTCTAAAACTCATCTCACCGCTAGCTTACCCCATCCTTAGAGCGAGTGGTGGGGCAGCGTAAATCATTCGCAGCAGCATTCGATGCGAGACCCTACCGTCCATTGCTCAGGATTGGGTCCAATGTGCCCAAATAAAACACCACCCTGGGAGACATTTTCGTATCTGCTGATAACTGCCCCCTAAGCATAATGTCAAAAAACAAGAGTTCAGAATGCTCCTGAGCTGTCTTGGGTCCAAGTTCGTCAAAGGCGAAAATATTAATGCCAAACACACGTGGTTGGGCTCCAGAATTAAAAACCTTTGCCAGCCCTGTTCACGCTTCAGCTATGCAAAACCCTGCCCGCAAGAAGCGTATTTACAGAATCAATAACATCGGCAAGTACCAGTCCTGGCTGAACAACACCACCAACCTCGACCCAACATTCAACTCTCCTGCAAACATTGAAGCAGCTATCGCGAAACTTACCAGTCAAATAAAGAGTGCGGTGGCACATGCAGAGCCCAGAACCATGAATAGCTCGGGAGTCTTATAAGAGACGTACACTTCTGGAGTCCTCAATTGGCTGAGCCACTAGCTGAGAAGAGGCGGCTACGGCGCGTCTAACCTCTCTCCAGGAAGCATAGGCACAAATCTACTCAACAGAGTCACTAAAGAGCTTAAGACGAGTCTTGCCAGTTTCAGGAAGAAGGCCCTTAGCAGCTTTGTGGAACAGCTTGCGCCGTATGCCCCGCATCATAACCAGTGGCCAAATATATAAGGCGGCCACGCACACGAATCCCACCCGTCATAGGAGCAGATGGCATCTAGTGCAGATCAGAAGCGGACAGGGTCAACGCGTTTTCAGAACACCTTGAAACCGTCTTCACTCAATTCAGCTATTGTTCCCTAGAAGATGCAGCTACAACGAATATTGGCTGAACCCTCCGACGATAATGAGTCTATATCCCCGACTACGAAAGAGGAGAAAACCGTAATGATTGCTGCATTGAACAAAAAAAAAGGCACCTGGCAATGATAGAATCAATGCAACTGCATTAAAACTACTCCCACCTACAAACACAAAACTCATCACCATGATCCTGAACAAATGCCTTAAAATAGGGTACTTCCAGACCACATGGAAGCGTGTACCCAAGCCAGGCAAACCTGAAGCTTATCTTGCCCCCTATCGCCCAATAAGCTTACTGAAAGTGCTCTCCAAGGTACTCGAAAGAGTAGAGTAGAGCACTGCCAGTATTGAACAAAGCTGGTCTAATCCCCGATCACCAATTTGGCTTCAGGCGATACCACGGGACTCCTGAGCAGTGCTTCAGAGTGGTGCATAACATTTTTGACTCATTTGAAAATCAGAAGTATTGTTGGGCTGTCATGCTCGACTTTAAACAAGCCTTCGACCTGGTTAGACACCCAGGACTCCTATTAAAATTCAAAGATTGTATGCCTAACTCCTGCTACGCATTTCTTAAGTCGTAGAAGCGTTGTCAAGAAAGTGTCCTAGGTCCTTTACCATGCAATGCATACACAGCTGATCTTCCCGTACTACAAAATCCCAACCTAATGTCAGCCACTTACGCCGACGACACCGCATTCTTGACCGTAGCAGACACACCAGGAAAAGTTTCTTATATAAGGCAAGCCCAGTTTAACATGGCCAACTCTTGGCACAAGAAATAAAACATAGTAATAAATAGCGACAAATCCACCGCTCCTACATTTTCTCTGCGGTCCGCTACTTACAGACATTCGAAAATAAGGCGCTTCGAATCGTCACAAATGCTCACATGTTCCACGACAACGCCACCATACACAAGGTCCCTAAGTTCCCCTGGGTGAAAGACTAATTTGTCAAAAGCAGCAGACGGTATTTGTACCGCTTGCACAACCACCCAAACACTAGTCATCTGTCTATCTGTCAGAGAAGAAAACTTTGTAATGCCCACCCGCTAGATCACTCCCGCTAATGTCCACCCATTTGAAATGATCTCTTTCTCTTATTAATCATTGTGTTATTTTAGACTAAGAAGCCTGGAAAATCATCTGCTAAGTAAAGTTCATCTTCCATTGAATTTGGAATTCCGTTTGTGGGTCCTCTGGCTTCCTTAAGAGAAGCTACATAAAGTAATGTTGATGTGGTGTCTGAAACCATCAGGACCATAGTTGGTTGCTTGGAACTGTCTGCGCCGCCCTCCTGCTCGCGAACTGAGCATGCTTTCGAAATGCTGTCATCACTTCTTTTACGTACCTGTGCTTCAATGTCGGCGATCTTCGTGGCTGCATTCGGGTCTCTGATATTCGACGCCCATTCGTGAACTATGTGGTTTGCGTAGCATCACTCTACAGCACTTTACACGGAGCTTTCTCCAACTTGATTACCGACGACAAGACAAGCTCCGCATATGGATATCGACGGCTAGCGGGTTGCTTGCTCACCCCGCGCTGCCGCTGGAATGCCAGCTTACCACAATTTTAGCTTCACTTACTTCTACGGTTTATTAGAACCGAATTACATTTAAGCCCATTTCTCAAGGGCACATCAATTTGAACGGGATACTGCTGTCGGTCATATATGTCCAATATTGTTTAGTCGCAAATTATAGTGCCGCCTGTTCCCTGAAAGAGACCTCATATATATTAATGCATTCTCATCTTGGTCAAACATTGCGTCAGATGATATGTATATTACAGACTGACCTACCCAATACGGCAAAGAGCATTGATATAACTAGAGATGAATTAAGAAAACTCGCGAAAAAAACAGGAGCTGCGTAAGCTCGGTGCGGAATGGAACAACGAAACGAAAATAAAGACAATCGTTGCCCGTCGGCGCAAAGTCCATTTCGTTGATATTTTGTCTCCTTCTAGCTTAGGCAGTTTGTCACTTGACTGATATTTTGTCTTCTTTCAAGAAGAATGGGTAAAGCACGGGCTCGCTTATAATTTTCTATCTATTTCTAGTGCCGGCATAGCACACACTAATGTAGTTCCTTCCTATTTCTACACAGCCTATTTGTTAGTATGCGAGATTAAGAAATATGAAGCAATACAATTTTTTATACAAGAGCTAGGCGGACACTTGCCAGACTTGACTGGCCTGATCATTTGACAATCTGAAGGAGTTTAATGTCTATTATTTCCTTCTGAGGCATCCCAATACTAGAAGTATTTTAAAATGTATTTATAATTGCAATAATCTATAAATATTTATTTCCCAATTTAATTTATTTCAACATGTAGGGAAATATTGCTTTTTAATTATTCCCTAAATAATAAAGTTGCAATGTAAAGTAGTCAATAATTAGTCAAAATCATATTTGGCCCCATGAATGAATTTGCCTGTCTCACAAATTTTCACAAATTGTCGATTTGCCATAGCTGAAAAAACTTCTTCGTCAGACTCTGATTCTAACACCAATGCATTAAACTCCTATGATACGAGCGCCTAATGGTAGTGTGTATGTGACTCGCAGACGAAAAGTTCTTTGCCTGGCATAACTTTGACAAAATTTTACATCAATTCAATTGATCTTCACACTGTTGCACTTGCGTGTATGACACAGCGGCGTATTTGCTAGTATTAGTGCTTCACAAATTTTTATTTTTGTCTCTTGAGGCTAAACTTACATTTTACTCATGTGCGGTTCCTTTGAAAATAAGTATGTGTTAAACTACACCCTGTACATACTATTGATAGGTGCACAGCATTCATTTCACAAACTATAAAAATGTGGAATAAACAGTGGGATTGCTTCTTAAACATTGATAAATTGAATATAAATGGGTCTACGAAATTTACTTTTGTCCCTAATTAATAATATGTGGTAGCTTATCACACCCTAAGTTGAATATATTCTTGAAGAGGGTGATCAAAACGCTGAAATGTAAACAGAATACTGATCAAAACACAAAATAGGCGAAGATTCGCCAATGGCAGAAGGCAACGAATATTTCGCTGTATCTTGTTTACATTTTTGCGTTTGATTTGTCTTTTCGTTTTGACTTTGCTCTACCGAGCTTGTGGCGGCTCGCCGTTTTCAATTTCATTTCGATCGTTCCACCCCTTAATTCATCTCTAGTTGTATCAATGCTCTTTGCCAATACGGTTTTCTACTGTACCATTTGCTTATGGCTTTACTGGGGAGATGTGGAAGAGTGCGTGGTCCTCCATACCAGAATACTTGTCCGTATTGTTCCGTAAGTGTGTGAATGTTGGCTACTTCCCCAGGAAGTGGAAATGTGCGAAGATGGTTGTCCTCCTGAAGTCACCTGATAAGATCAAGAGCAATCCTCGGTCTTATCGGGGCATCAGTCTCCTCCCAGTGCTTGGAAAAGTGCTGGAGAGGGTGCTGGTGGAAAGGCTTCAGGATTTAGTCAGTGACCAAATGTCAGATGGGCAGTTTGGTTTCACTGTAGGCAAATGCACAGAGGATGCTTGGAGATATGTGCTTGATTCAGTGGAATCAAGCGACTCCAGGTATGTTCTGGGCATTTTTGTTGACTTTCAAGGGTGCGTTCGACTATCTGAGTTGGCCTTGTGTTGTTAGTAAGCTTAGAGATTGTGACTGTCGAGAGATTTCTTTCTGGGAGAGGTTTTTCTCAATAGAAAAGCTTGTGCCGTCGTATTAAACGATGAGGCACTTGTGGATGTTGTTCGTGGCTGTCCGCAGGGCTCCATCTGTGGTCCATTTATTTGGAACTTCATGATGGACTCTCTGCTGGATCAGCTCGGACCACTCTACAAGTGTTGTGCATACGCATGACGATCTGCTCGTCATGAGTAGAGGGACAGTCGCGTGCAGCTTTAGAGGCAAGTGCGGCGTCGTGCTTGCCCATTGTCAAAGCATGGGGTGACAGTGTGGGCGTCAGCCTGGCAATGGACAAGACGGTGACAATGCTGCTCAAGGGCAGTCTGTCATCCAGTCGAAATCCGATTGTCAGGCTAAATGACGCCACTCTAAAGTATGCAACAGTAGTCAAATACCTTGGCATCCATGTTGGCGAGAGGCTTTCCTTTTCGCCTCATATCGCCAGCCTTAAGGGTAGACTCGTAGGGCTCGTTGGACAGGTACGCCGCATATTACGCAATGAGTGGGGCCTCAGCAGGCGCGCTGTCCGTACCATCTATGGTGGCTTATTTGTTGCTTGTGCAACATATGGGTCATCTGTTTGGTACAAGGCAGCTGCGTCTGTTAGTGGCAAAAAGAATCTGTTGGCATGCCAACGTGTGCTCATGCTAGGCTGTATGCCGGTGTGTCACACTGTCTCTACGGAGGCAATGCAGGTCTTACTGGGTGTGGTCCCTCTTGACTTGGAGGTTAGGCGTCGAGCCCTAATGTTCAAAGTCAAGAGACGACTACCATTGCTGCAGAGATGAGTGGTTGAGTAATAGTAGATGTAGACAGGATAGGGATTAGTGATTGCAAATCACTAATGTTGGATTGTGTTCTGTCTGATTGGAAAATCAGATGGAACACCACCCATAATGGGCGAACGACACACCGGTTCATTCCGGATGCCACATTCGTCTACAGCCGACCGGACTTTGGTTTCAACCTGAGTCTCGGGTTTCTGCTGACTGGGCATGGTTCTCTCAATGCATTTCTGCATCTGAGGAACCTCAGCCCAACAGCAGAATGCCATTGTGGCTCGGCCAGCGAATCCTGGCATCATGTCCTTTTTGTCTGTCTCTCATATAGTGGTCTACGTAGCCGTCTATTAAATGGAGTGTCTCAGGATAGGGATGAGTATGACTTAAGTCATTTCATCCCAAGTAGTGATAGGGTTAGAATTTTTAATGAGTTTGCCCGAGATGCATTTTTGGTGAGGCGCCGTTTGGTCGGAGCAACGGGAACGGGTGTGCATGTGAATGTTTGAATTTGTTTTGTTTTATTGGAAGATGGTAGGGAATGGTATAAATGTGTACGCCAAGTGTGTGTTAGGGGGTTGCCAGTAACCATGCTTCATGGAGCTAAAGCTGGAGGTTTTCTTAGAAAGCGACTCCTAACCGGAGGATTATCCGGTACCAAAAAAGTCGGTTGCAGGACCAGCTTCGTATCCATTTCGGATTTGGGGACATAATCTGGTCGTCTTGGCTTAGCCATGACGATTTTTGGCCTATGGCCAATTTCGACGCTCTTTGCGGAATAGGTAAGAATAGGCCTCGCTCTTCACAGTGAGGCACTATGTCCATGAACATGGTGCAAACTGTTCCATCTGCAGTTTCTGCATTCTATTCATAACAGATGTGTTCATCCTGCTGTGGGTTGCCATCCCGGTACTGTCAGTGAGTACAAAATGGAAGTGCTTTTCATAGCGCGAGGTTTGACCAGAGACTTAAATCTGGTACCACGGGTAACCGGTGCCCGCGGAACTTCTGTTCCGTCCGGTTAATTTGGTTGCGGCCCTTCGGGGAGTTTCGTGGTGGCTGTGGTTCAACACCCATATGCGGGTAGGGTTTCATCCAACGTGGAGTTGCGTTTTTCAACCGGTTGCTGTGATACCAGAGATCAGCAGAGGTTTAGATAGTCCTCGCTCCAACCGAAGGAGGATGCCATGACCTGACAGTAGTGGCATCAATAGGCACCTGCGGAACATTGTTCCAAGGGGAACGTTGGTTGGCGTCTTTTCCAACCCGTGCTCGTTACCGTGAGTTTAAGCCGTTAAAGCAGGCACTCACGTAAAACACCTTTGACAATCTGTACCATTTGCTGTAGCTTACTAACAGTGTTTATATTGTATCGAGCTAATGTCAAAGAGTATCTTTTCATCAATTTGGCAACATTAAAAACACGAACTAACATACCAAGTGGTATATTGTATATAAATTTCATAATCTTATTTTAATTTAATAAAATCTTTTTTTATGTCCTTCTCAATAATTTATCGCAGAAAGCTTACTCTGTGATAGCTTAATACATAGATATAAAAATGGACTTCACTGACCTGTTGTCGATGCAATTGTAAAACCCCTTATTTTTCTAATGATGTGTGCAAGAGGAATTCTTAAGAGAGAGTGATCAGTTGAAATAAGAATTTATTCAGTGCTGATTGCAATGCTTAGTTTCCAACTGAATTATCTCAAATATACAAAATTACAAATGAGAAGGAAAAAAAAAATAATTTCTCTCTTAAGTATGCTACGTGCGTTGGGTTTTCGCACGTCGATTCAATGCACTCATGTCACCGAACAGGTATCTGTACTAGCACTTAATATTACGTAAACACGCTATGTGCTCAAAAACCTGTCGTGAAAAGTTTTGATTCTCGGCTAACTTAAACTATCAAAGTACCTAAATATTTTTATAAAAAAATAAAAAACATTCAATATACATATTGTTGAGCAACTAAACTTTTTAGTGGCTGCTCTAATATTTAATAACATTATTAAATTAGCAATTATGTTTATTAATATTCAATATCTCTACGAATCATCTCCGATCATTTACGATTTCAATTGTTTGGTAATTGCTCAACTCGCAGCCACGAAGAAGACATTCGATTTGACAGCAAAAGTAACACTAAAGAACTAATGGCCTGTGGTAGATTTGGTATTTTGCAGTCTTCACCGTTGACTCTCAAAGTTCACCAATATCGAATGCGGGATCCCACAAAAGACCAAGTGTCTCTGTTATGTCACTGCCATCGTCAAACTTCTGGAAAGTATTTTATCCCTTGCTGATTAAGGTATCTTCATGACTTTTAAGACCTTGTGAAGCTGTATCGCCACCAGTGATTAGATCGTCTGCATAGAAATCGCGTCTCACAATATTGGCTCCAATGGACTGTCTAGAGCGTTAGTCTAATGCCAACTGACTCACGGCTTATTTGAGTCAATTATCATATTAAGTGACTATTTATTAAAAATATAATTATAATAAAAATTAATAATAGGATGCTTTGTGCAATCGTCTGTACCTCTAATTATTTAAATGTAAAATGTGTGCTCATCTCGCAGCCACGAAAAAATCTATCCGTTGGCATCTGCAGCTGCTCTAGTTAGCAAAAGAGATCCACTTGCAGTCGGTACAATAACTCCAGAATAATAAGCTTCGACTGCAAGAGCTGGCGTGGGAGAAATTATAGTATTAGTTTTATTAGTCAATGCACTCAAACTAAGGTCTTAGTGTACTGGCTTGCAGATCTTATATTTTAATTTGAGGAAACAGCTGAGATGTTACTCTAATTTTGCAAAATCAAACACGTCCATTACTCTATTATAAATAGAACAAAGAAAAAGTTTACCAGAAAAGACGAAAAATGGTAGTAGATTTTCGAGACATAAATGTAAATTTAGAGCAGACAAACAGTTTAAAGCCATTCTTAGCTGCCGATGCCCATAGTGATTAATTAAATAACTTAAAGATTCAAAAAATTTTCTATGGTCCCAAAATAGCGTTCAGCTCATTTATAAAAATTATATTAGCATTTTCAAGATTTCTTATACTACAGATATAAACTATACTAAAATCTTATCGTCTTTGGATATTCTGAGAAAAAAGTTTTAACTTTTTTAATATGCTTTCGATATACTTCATATCAAAGAGCATTGATACAACTAGAGATGAGTTAAGGAAACGCGTTGAAAAACCGTGCGCTGACTTAAGCTCGGTATGGAAATTGGAACAGGCAAATGAAAACAAAGACAATCGTTGCTGTCGGGCGCAAAGTCAACTGTGTTGGTATTTTGTCTCCTTCTAACTTAGGCAGTTTGTCACTTGACTGATACTTTTTGAAGAATGGGTAAAGCAAGGGTTCGTTTACAATTTTCTACCTTTTGCCAGTGCCGGCATAGCACACACTAATGTATTTCCTTCCTATTGCTACACAGCCTATTTGTTAGTATGCGAGCTCAAGAAATATGAAACAATACAATTTTTTATACAAGTGCTAGGCGGACACTTGCCAGACTTGACTGGCTTGATCATTTGACAATCTGAAGGAGTTTAATGTCTATTATTTCCTTCTGAGGCATCCCAATACTAGAAGTATTTTAAAACGTATTTATAATTACAATAATCTATAAATATTTATTTCCCAATTTAAATGATTTCAATATATGAGGCTATAGGGCTCTTAAATTATTCCCTAAATAAATAAGTTGCAATATAAAGTAGTCAATAATTGTTCAAGATCATATTTGGCCTCATGAATGAATTTGCCTGTCTCACAAATTTTCACAAATTGTCGATTTGCCACAGCTGCAAGAACTTCTTCGTCAGACTCTGATTCTAACACCAATGCATAAAGCTCCTGTAATACGAGCGCCTAATGGTTGTGTGTGTGCGACTCGCAGACGAAAAGTTCTTTGCCTGGCATAACCTTGACAAAATTTACTTCAATTCAATTTTTCTAGTCATATTGGGCCTGCCGCTGATCTTCACACTATTGCACTGACGTGTATGACACAGCGGCGTATTTGCTAGTATTAGTGCTTCCCAAATTTCATGATTTGTCTTTCGAGGCTAAACTTACATTTTACTCAAGTGCGGCAACATTGAAAATAAGTATGTGCTAAACTACACCCTGTACATACTATTGATAGGTGCACAGCATTAATTTCACGACCTTTAGAAAATTGGAATAAACAGTGGGATTGCTTTTTATACATTGATAAATTGAATATAAAGTGGATCTTCGAAAAGATTGTTTTTGTCCCTAATTAATAAGATGTTGTAGCATATCACACCCTAAGTTGAATATATTTTTAAAGAGGGTGATCGAAGTGCTATGTAATGTAAGCAGAATACGGACAGAGACAACTTATTACATAGATATGAAATCAAACATGTTCGCCCTGTTAACGAAAAATCTCGCGTGTCGTCTTCAGCACATCAATTCTTCAAAGCAAACGCTCAAAGACAATTGAAGAAATCTTCTGGCTTGTTTTGAGTGAGGAGTTTGCCGAATCGAAAATGTTACTCGGCTTTGAGCACCAATGGCTCGTGGCGGGCTAGGCCGAAGTGCCTAATATGTATCATTTGACAAAAAAAGGGGAAGTAATACATTTTTGGCAATGTCTTTCGCTTTGTTTTAATTCTGCATGAAGTTTAGCTACGAGGCATCTTGTGTCTAGCCTTCACAAACACATACCAGTGTAACTTTTACACCGTAGAAGCGAGTAATGGTATGTGTGACCCATTGCCGAAAAATGATTTCTGAAGCGATTTAAAAGTTTTGCTACTTTTCGTGGCCCCTGAAAAACGACCGCGCGATCGTATGATACCCTAGGGACGAAGCAATGCATAGAAATGAATTAATTTGGCCCTGCGTGTTACATACACATGCTCTATTCTGTCATTTCCCTTGACTTCACATTTTTAAAGGGAACCCCAAGAATATGAAGGAATCGCTCTTGCTTGTTTTAGACTCGCATCAAGACAAAATATTTAAAGTTCTGGGTCGCATCAAATAGAAAATCAAAATCAAGGCAGTTGCCTGGGACATACTTATTTGAATTCCAATACTAGTATCTACTTGCTCGTATGACATGAGCAATGCTTATTAGTATGTGTTCATAATGACAACATATTACAAATTTCGTATTCATTCATGCCTTCGACTACAAGAGTGGGACTGCTTGTGCCAGGCGAACAGAAGCTCAGAAAGCTAATTATTTTCCTCGTTTATTTAAACTAAGACAAAATATCATGCGCGGGTCGAACTGCCTAAGTGAGACAGAGAAAGCGTATACTTCTTCCTATTCTTTTCAATATCCATGCCATTTCGATTATTGCCTTTGAGCTGTTTAACGAAAGGGGAAATGTGGTTGCTAGGTAACAAGTGCTGCAAAGAAAAAGCACTCAAAATTCAAAAGCAACAGCGCTCTTAAATTAACATTTTGTCTTTCTTCTAACATGTGCTGAAGACGACACGCGAGATTTCAAACTGTTGTCGTATGCAACCTAGCCATTTTCATATCTATGTAATAAGTTGTCTCTAATACGGATCAAAACACAGAATAGGCGAGGATTAGCCAATGGCAGAAGACAAAATACATTTTTCTGTATCTTGTTTACATTTTTGCCTTTGATTTTTCGTCTTGTTTTCACTTTGCCCTACATTTCCATCGTTCCACCCCTTAATTCATCTCTAGTTGTATCAATGCTCTTTGCTATATACATACATATATGTACATGTACATGTATGTAGAAGACAAATTTGAAATTATATACAGTTTGTCAAACAATTGTTTTCAAAATGAAAAAACGCATGAATTTTTGTGTTTAATGGCTTATTCTGCCCATGTTTATTAATTAAAACAAAAAAATTTTTTATTTATGATTTTAGAGCACTATTAGTATTTAATTCCACAAAAAAAAAAATCATGAAATTCTTAGGAAATAGTCAAATTAAAGGGAAAAGCAGAATTCTTTCGCATTCAGACTGTCAAACAATTGTTTTCAAAATGTAAACTTAAGCCGAAAAAGGGATGATAAAGACTTAACTGTGATACTTTTTTACGAATTTTCTTTACTGCTTAGTTGTTTACTATCTTGTGCCTTGATTTTATTAAAAAACAATAGTTGAACATGGGCAGTACTGTACAAATTTTTCCCGTCTTCATTAATATTTCTTATTAATGAGGTTGGACTCCGTTTGGCAAAATTCCTGTTTAAGTATGTCCACAAATTTCTTATAGAATTGAGGGGGGGCTTGAGAAGGTGTATCCATAATTTCACTGCAGTTATTCGGTAGCCAGGCTCTGCACAAATACAGTTTTGTTTATGGTTACACTTTGTACCGCAGCTTTCCCGGATTTCGGGAATGTATGTTAATATTTACAAAAAAATACACACAAGAAAAGCGGAATAGTAACAAAATATTGTCAATTTATCATTAGATGTAAAACCTAGAACAATAACAAATAATATAGATTTATACACAAATTACAATTATTTTTTAGATGAAATTAAGAAAGTAAGCTTACTTCACGCCATAGCTGTAAAACAAAATAACATTAGAAATAGAAATAAGATCAATAAAGAAAATATGTATGTATAAGAAGAAAAAATTGTCTAAACTAAATATATATTTATATATTTTTAATTTTATTCCGAAGAACGGGAGAAAAAAATATTTACTTATTTGAAGAAAGATCGGAGAACTATCTTTATTGACAGTTCTCGGTAATCACTCAACAAGTGCAGATAATATATTATGGATAAATAATCTTTTTTCGGAATAACTCAATTTCGATCATTCTTGTATCCTTATCAATTTTTTTTTTCCGTTATTATTCGGCTGCACTTTTGCAATGCCCAGTGAACAGTGTCTCAATTTTTTTTTTATTATTTAAATTCCTCCAGAGAAATTTAATCTTGGGGACAATCAGCTTGCTTTGCTAGCTGATGCTTCCCAAGCCAAAAAAAATAAAAAAGACCTTCCAGGGTCTCCCATTCAATCACTGAGCCTTTCCACGGCGTGGTAAAATGGCGATATGACGAGCCTCCTATCTTAAATGGAGGAGAAAATCTGCCTACAGCTCACGCCATTTGAGACGGACTGACATGCCACTAAGAAAAGGAAAGGCGCGATTTCGGCATTGAAGTCCCTTCATCGCAGAGCTTTTGAGCTGTAAACAGCCGCAAGCTTTGTGCCCATATTGGCTAAAAATAACAGGACCACGCAGACGGAGTTAGCGAAGAGCGCAAAACGTTCAGGTATCCCAACAAAGGACACAAGCACCAGCGACCCTTGCAACCTCTGTGGAGGTGGCCGCAGAAGTGCAGTTCAGAGCAAATATCAGAAAGTGGAGCCCAAGAGGTCGCGTCCGAAGTTGCACCTCCAGAAAACCGAGGCTAAGATTGTTGCCAAGATGGGCAACACCTCTTACGCAGACATGCTGCGCAAGATAGAAACTGAACCGAGGCTTACCGAGCTTGGTCAGGGTCAGAAGGATGCAGAAAGGGTGTACTGCTTGAACTAACGTTTGCACTGGTAGAGCCGCCGTACAACCCAAGAGCAGCGTTATTGAACGGGCGTGGTATCTGTATAGGGATATGCTGTCCTACTTTTCAGCTATTCAGGCCCCTTAAACGGCCAGGCAACGGTTGATCAGTGACCGATATGCTCATATCGTCTTGCGACGCATCAATGCCTAGAAGGAAGAAACGACATATTGTCCCCCTGTCTACTAGTTTAGTGCGTCAATAAATGAGTTTAACCAGGAATGCTTCATGGCCCGGAGATGAGCACAACGTGCGAGCGGACGCGATAGCCATGCCCACTTTCTGGCTCATTACAAGGAGCTTAGGTCCAACTTCCACAACCAAATAAACAGGGTCAAAGCCAACGCCTTTAAGGGGCTCTTGAAAACCGTCAACGATAACCCATGGGGCCTAGCCTACAAGCTAGTCCGGAAGAAACTTTCTGAAACCCTGAAAGGCATTGTGCCAGAACTATTTTCTAAGCATTACTTCCTCTGGCAACCGATCCACGAGGCTCAGCTTGACTTTCCAGACATCACCACAGAGGGTGTCTTGCTGAAGGAGAATTCTCCAAGCGGTGGAAGAAGCAGGGGCTGGTCCTCCTGGCAAAGGGAATGGAGAACGACAGGAGGGTGAGCGTCTTCCGTCCGCTTTGTATGCTGGGAGTCATTGGAAAATTATTTGAGAGTATAAGGACTGAGGATTGAGAAGGTACTCACGATCTATCCAATAGCCAATACGGGTTCCGGAAGGGGAGAAATACGCTCGATGCTCTCTCCAAAGTAAAGTACGTTGCCGAAAATGCACTTGCAGCGGACACGTGGCTGAGAGGCTCCAAGGAGTACTACGCGATGGTGATGCTGGCCGTCAAGAATGCCCTTAACACGGTTTCTTGGCCCAGCATCCTTAGCACAATGTATAAGTTGGGCATCCCCACTACCTCAGACGCATCGTAGGCAACTACATTACAAACCGTGTTTTATGGTACGACATGAAGGATTTCCCGGCCAAATACGACGTTACCTCTGGTGTTTCTCAGGGATCCGTTCAGCGCCCACTACTATAGAATATTTTGTATGATGGTTTATTGGCTATTGATAGACCACCCGGAGTTCACCTACACTGCTTTGCGGACAATGTGGGCCTGAAGATCGTGGCCAAAACAGTCAGGAAAGCGGAGGAAAAGACGAGCCTAATAATCGCGAGGGTTCTGCTCAACAGCGTGAACCTGCAAATTGCAGCCCAGAAAACTGAGCTGGTCCTCCTAAGTAGTATAAGGAAGGTAGAAACCATAAGGGTCCATGTTAATAGTATCCAAATAGAATTTTCCGGCTCCCTGAAATACTTAGGAGTTGTGGAAGACCACAGGCTCAGTTTTAGGGAGCATACTCGGTGTGCGAACAGAAAGGCTGCTCAAACGGTGCAGCGCTATCTAGGCTGATACCCAACATAGGTGGTCCCAAGCAACCGGCTTAAGGGTGTCCTGTCTTAAGAAAGCTAGGGGGGTGTCCAGGGTTATGGCCCTAAGACTCATTAGGGGCTTCGGAGCCATTTCCGAGGATGCTACCCTCGTCCTGGCAGGCACACCAACTATCGACCTGGAAATACGGGCACGTAGAAGTGAGCTGGCAACAAAAGGTCTGATGGAGGAATGACAGCGGCGCTGGGAGCACTCCGCTAAGAGAAGGTGGACATACCGGCTTATCCCGAGTATCCAGGAGTGTAAGGGTTGTAGCCATAAGGACTGCGACTACCAGATAACGCAGTTTCTTAGCCGCCACTGTGTAGTGTATTGAAGAATATACATGCAGCGACTTCTGCTACATACGAAATAAATACATTGTAGCACTTTGTTGCAATGTTTACATAAACAACATAATTATATAACCACTTATGCTCAAGTACAGGGTCAGCATGTATGCATGTGGCCCCTGCTGACTTAAGCGAAACTCAATACACTCTTCCTCTCCTTACGACTGATCCGCTTTCGGCGTCTTTGGCAGCGCCTCTGACAGTCTTAAAAATAAGCATATTAAATTGTATCATTTATTCGATCATTCTATCACGGACCTCCGGTCCGTTCAGCTCAGTTCCTATCTTTGGCCTCCGTTTAGATCGGTTGATACCGATCCTGAAGGAGAGCCCCATCAAATCAATATAATAAATCAAATATAACAAATCAGTGTGATATTTATTATAACATGGCGACCTGTTCCGAAGAAATAATTATTACAACACACAACGAATTGCACTTGTTCCTTTCTGTCACATATATATCTACAATTTCTTACTTTATTTTATTTAAAACTGTGTCTTTCTCACTTCTACAATAGAACATAAACTGCATTCACAACAATTTACTTAATTTGCAAGTGCTTTCGAAAGAACGCAAGCCCGACTTAGTTGCTTTACAAGAAAAATATATAAAATACTAATCATCAAAAGTAACCTTTAATTTCTACACCCACTATATTTTCAAGTTATCCAATATTTCAAATGGCAAACAAGATATTGCATTCCTCGTAAAGAAAGGCCTACCGCACAAACGTGATAATATTAATTCAAACATCTCAGCCCAAGCGATTGAATTAAACATAGGTTTAAAATTAAAATTAATTAATATCTACGTTCCTCCTTCCCAAAGGCTGCATTATTTCCAAATCCCAAACCCTTTGATTGCTCTGGGTGATTTCAATACCTGGAGCAGTCTCTGGGACTCTCCTGTAAGCAATCAAAGAGGTAGACTAATTAAAAATGTAACTGCATGGTGGAACACCGAATCGTCCTACCTCAGGGACCTTAAACAAAAAACCACACACTTGGCACACTTACAAAAAACGACCTGAATCCGATAATCTAATCTCTTACAAAAAGGCATAAGCACACTTCAAATATAAATGTAAAAAAAGCAAAAAAACATCCCTTAAATATTAAAGGAAAAAATCAGTCACCATCATCACCCAAGCAAGTGTGGAATAGAACTAAAAGAATTTGTGGAACTTATAGTCCAACCCAATTTGTGCTAATCAACTTCACAGCTGTCCCCATCTTCGACCATAAAGATGCATTTGCCAAATTCTGGTCCGATTATTAACACAATAAAAATTTCGACTCAACATTTGTAAATGATAAATCTAATACCCTTTCAATTAAATAATTCAATCCCAGCCCTTCTAAGCTGGCCAGCCAAATTGAGAACAACATCACCGTTATAGAATATGATTGCGATCTCTTAGCAGATAAGGGTGATTCCCCGGGCTTTGATTAAATCTCATATACAATGGTCAAATTTTCCTAATAATCTTAAAAGTTGTCTCACAACCCTTTACAATAATATTTAAGATCGTGGTCATTTTCCTCAATGCTGAAAGTGTGCCACTTTAATAACCATCCCAATAAGTACCAAAATTAAATTTTTAATTTCCGCCCCACCTCACTTCTTTCTTGTCTGACACATAGACCCTGTCCTTCTTTTTTGACCATTTTTCAACTTCGGCTCTCAACACTCGAAATCACGTCTCAGCGCTTAGTCTGGACTTTGAAAAAGCTTTCAAATTAATACTTAGTATTAAAACATTTAATAAAAATCAAAGCTGGCACTAAAATCTACAACTTTGTATAATCCTTTTTAAGCAATAGATACATTTTTGTTCGTATCCACAATACCTTTTTCCAATACTTTTCCCTTACACAATAGCACACCTCAGGGATCGCCCCCATAGAAAATATCTTGTATGCCGACGATGTCCTTAAATTTACTTAAATTAAAAGTTTACATCTTGTTAATTCACAATTTAATAATAATATAAAAGCAATCAATACCTGGTCCCTTTCGTCTGGTGCTAAATTAGCATTAAATAAATTAAAATTACTTCATATTTGTCAGAAACGTAACTGTAAACGAATATATCTCAAACTTAATCATAATAATTCTATCCCCTATTGTAATTATCTTAAAATATAAGGTGAAATATTTGACCGTAAGCTTAACTTTAAAGTACATAGTAAATACCTTAAATATAAGCTAGTCCTAATATCAAACAGTGCAAAATATCTAACTACTAGGCGATCTGTAGCTCACAGAACAACAATAATTAATATTACGCGAGCCCTTATATTATTGGTCATTGATTACGCTCTACCTATTTATGGGAACTAATTAAAAGCCAACATATCAATCCTTAAACCTCCATACAACACAGCAGCCAGGAGAAGTATCCACGATTTGCCACTTCGTTAATAATAGCGATATTGGCCAAAGCAGAGTTGCCTACCCTGGAACAAAGATTCCTACAAACAGCTCTTATGCTTATCCTAAAACTTTTATTCAACTTCAACAAAGTTCTAAACATCATCGCAAAATCTGCTGCAAAACGCAAGAAGTTCCCAAACAAAATCTTCACCATATCTAGGTGCATCAAACTCTGCGCCGATAAAGGTGTAAATTTTGTGTCGATGCCTATAAACACTACCGGCCCACAACCCTGGTGCATAGACCCCGATCATTTTTAAACAAACTCCAAAAATTAAAAAACCACTCTATCCCGCCTGAATTATACCGAAAAACTTTCACAGCCTTTAAAATTGATCAAGCCAGTCAGAAAATCACTTTCCTGTATACCGATGGCTAAAAATCCCAATCATACACTTCCTATGCAGACGTCAACAGTGATGCCAACTAAATTTCCAATTGGATCTACGACCTCTCCCTGTGCTTACAGCCGCTATGAGGTTTTACAAGCGGTATAGATTGCCTCAGTACACAAAAATAAACAAATAATCTATAAAGATGGCTAATCCACTATTTCTGCAATACAAAAATCCACTCATAATGGATTCATTATAAATCAAATACGCAGGATAATAACATTAAATAGAAACATCAAAATAATGTGGATTTCAGGACACATCGGCATTTAAGGAAATGAAAAAGCCGATATCGCTGCATAAATCGCTGGCACTGAAAACATTATATTCAAAAAAATCTTTGAAAAGCCTGACTTACGGAATTTAATCAACTATTTTATAAAAAAACAACTTCCCGGAAATTCACACTGAAGGGAATACAGCACTAGTCCCTACTTAAACTAAGGTTATAAATTTAATTGTTAACCTTGCTTAAAAAATAAATAAATAAAATATTAGTGATATCACATCGGGGTCACCAATGTTAAGTCACAAAGCCTTTTTAGTGGCTTAATATTACATCAAATATACAATGAATAATTGCTTATGTGTTTTTATGGTGCTGTGGTTGTCCACTCCTCCTATTGATCTCAAGGTCCAACGAAAAAGTGTCTGCCTATAATACAGCCACATGAAAGCTACCCGAATCGGCAGCTTCGGCTGTTCCAGCTGGCAAAGGAGAGGCAGTCGATACAATAGCGCCCGAATTGACGACTTTGGCTGCAATCTCTTGCACTAAGGAGAGAAGTCTGCTGTTCAGCCCTCACCTTCAAAGAAACTGCCGGTATTTGAAGCATCAGCTGCTTTAGCTGACAAGGAGAGCCATCTTGCAGTCGCCGATAGCGTCCGAATTGGCTGCTTCGACCGCAAGAGCTAGCGCGGGAGCTCTTGATATATTTATTTAATACTCTCTTATATTCTAAACAATAATAATAATTCATGACAAAACATACTCTTCCCGCTGGAAGCTGTAAGCTTTTAACCATAATTTGTTTAGTTACGTATGGCGATGATAAGTAGCACAAAGACCAGATCCACGTATCCGCCCCCCCATTGACCACTGTAAGCCTATAACGTAATCCTATTTGAGCAGTACACACCGTTTTCGGACACTCCATTTGATAAGTCCATTGGCAACTTTTAGTGTGGCTACCCCTCCTTCTACTTTATCCTTTCCAGGGTTCAGTTTCGTGACCTGAGCCAGATGCCACATTAATGAGGGCAAGCTTCCTGTCCAATGCTGCTGCATAAAAATCTTGACCTTGGTTATTACGAATTAGATCAAACCCAGGAGATGGTACAGGGGAATGATCGTAGAGCGCACAAAGCCCTTGCCAGACTTTCGAGTGTCTGATAGCATGAATTTGCGCACAGGCGAATCCAGCGATGCACCTTCACCTGTTTCAGGATAAGGCAAGGCGCGTTCGAAAAGAGTGGAATTTTCTTCTGAAATAGAACCGCCTCCAGCCACAATCCAGCCCAAACGATTCCTTTGCAGAATGGGTAGCTCTGGCGACTGTTTGACGTGCCCTGCACAGAGCAACTCGAACAATAGGTTTGCAGCAAGTAGTAACCCAACTCGGGTAGATTTGTAAAAATTAGGATCCATGAGTTGAATATTTTCAGGAATGTTCCATTTTGAAGGATCCACGTCGATGTGATGCTGATGCTCTGCATTGTTGGGTGCAACTAGGGCTGTAAGATCAGTGGAGTAGTAAGAGACGTTTAATGGATAAATTTACACACTCTCCTTCTGACTGAAGTCTTGCCTCGCCGAGTCCAGATACGAGAACATCGGCCTTTTTTCTGCATGATTGCAGGTGGTGTGCCATCCGTGAAGTGATTATATTAACTTGAGAACCACTATCAAGAAGCGCACGGCAGGGAATCCATGATCCGGAGCGATCCTAAGCCTGCACGAGGGCTGTAGCCAAAAACACGGGGCTTGTGCTAGATTTATTAGCCAATAAAATTGTGCTTTGTGGAGCATGCAACACATCTTCCGTTTGATTACGACGTGGACCCTTGGCTTCGAGCTTGTCAACTTTGATGCCAGTCTAGGCTCAGCAGATGATCCAGAGGCTTGTGCAGAGAAAGCTGTGGGTCCACGATGAAGTAAGCTATGGTGCCGGTTGCCACAAAACTGGCAAGAGCAAGCCACACAATCTCGCGCAGCATGACCCGGTGCTAGACGAACGAGAGACGTAGTTTTCTTGCATTTTTCAGTCGATGAGCTGGTGGGAGACTACCGAATAATTGGCAACTACAAATGTCGTGTCCGCGTATGCGACAACATAGAGAGGGTTAGAGTGTTAGAGTCTACGATGGTAGTCAAAAATTTCCTCATGTGTTGCGGGCCGTGGCCCCTATTTCCATCCGTTTGAGACCTGTTTGCTGCCTCAGGGCTGAGTGCTCAAAACTTTCAAGTTTTAGGCATCACCATATTAGAAATTCCAAAGACTGCTCCAATGATGAATTTTCATCAAACGAGATGGAATCCTGCCAAATCTCTTGGGTGACATGATCCACCTTGTGCAGTATGGCATGAATTATTATGGCGTCAAAAATTTGCCGAACAGTCGGTAGCGTTTCTAACACATGTACATGGGAGACGACGCTGTCAGAAAGCATACGTAAGCTTGCTGTAAAATTAACTCGAATTTTGGGGTGCTCTGAAATCTCAATAATATGGACTTGAAAGATAAGGCGCCTGTTGTTGAAGCATCGGTAGAGTATCTCCAAAGCCACATCATAATTGCTTCTGGAATATTTCAGTGACTTGATTGATTCAAGAGCGGGACCACCAGGGCAAGATTTCAGGTTGTGAAATTTGTCGACTGAAGATAGGGCACGTCCTGATTGATGACAGACGAAAACGTGGCCCAAAAATCTGAAAACTTATCGTATTCAGTACTGAATTCGGGCAGCTTGAACTCCGGAATTCGGTGACTCTGTTGATACTGCCTTGAGCAAGGATGGAATACACCTTCCGATAATATGGTTGACGACGCTAAAGTAGCTTCCTTTCTCCTGCTGATTTCGTGCTGCAACCTTTTCTTTGACGAAGTAAGAGTCTCGCAGAAATCAATTAACAGTGCGATATTAGCTTTGCTTGCATTAGCAAAACATGCACGTCATCAAATTACTTTTCGATGTTACTAAGATTTTTTACGTGCAAGTGGGGACCTTTAACTTGCATGAAAGAAATCAGCTAGTTTTTTTTGTGCCTCCAATCGGTTGATGGTGTCGGGTTGAGTGGCCATGGCTTCCAACTTGATTTAAGTTTGATTAAGTGTGCAAAGTTGCTTCTTATGTAATTGGACAAACAAAGCAGATTGTGCTGCAGTTAAAACCAGCTGATCCGTAGCAAAATTTCTGCAATTTGCAGCTTGTAGTTTGCACCACTAAAAGAAGTGCGTGGGACACAAAACCAGCAGCAGTCAATTTACCTTCGCTGTTTGTAGGCGTCACATAAATGAGGGATGCGCGACGAGCGGGAGTCACAGCCGAAAGAGATAAGCACCTTGTCGATGTCACTCAGCTTAATCAAGTTTTGTAAATTATTGCTTTAATTATTGTTTAGTATATCTGCATATGTCTATTGGCTCAGAATTGAACAATGTGCGGAGACGCCAACTGTAAAACAGCAGTTTGAAAAAATTAGCGGTTTACCAACAACGAATCAGAACAGATATTTAAAACCAACGGTTCAGGAGTTGTCGCTTTGTAGCGAAGAGTTCAATGCACTGCACAATATGTTTACACAAAGCCTCAAAATAATATAAAAACACATGTTTGCAGGCGCAGGTTAATTTTATGTAACTTAATGTTATGTAACTTAATTTTATATTAGAGATATCAGTTCTCGGTTATCACTCAACAAGTTCAGATGTTCGCTCAACAACGTCGCTAAATAATCTTTTTTCGGAATAACTTATTTTTCGGCCTTTCTTGTTTCTATATATTTAATCCTCGTTTCCTTTTCCGTTTTATTCTTCTACTGCATTTATGAACAGTGTATCTAATTTTGTTTAAATGCCTCCCTTGGCAATTTAATCCTTGGGACAATCAGTTTGATGCTCCCCAAACTAAAAAAAATAAAAACTTTTCAAAAGTCGGTAGTTTCTTTTCCTAGTTTACCGGTAATTCAACTCCCAAACCCAAAATATGTTATAATTTCGTCCGCTGAGCCCAATAAAACAATAAAAGATTTCTCCCGCTTCGCCATTCATCGTGCTATCAAGCTGATCAGCACAGAAGCGATCTCCATATCACTTCTTCGCATTTACCAATAACTTAGCAAGCAAATTCTTCACAGCAAAAAATTTATTAAATATTTGCCAAATTAAATGTTCCTTACATGAGTTTTTCAACTCATCTAAGGGAACCATATACGCGCCCTGCCAAAATAATGTCCCGGAGGAAGAAATTATAAAAGAGCTGTCGTCACAAGGAGTTACTAGAGTCCACAAGCTTACCAAGACACTTGATGGAAAACAAAAAAATACAGGCGTGGTTCTTCTTACGTTTAACCTATAGCACCTTCCAGATTCTCTTTCTGGTATGAGGTTAAGGCTAGGCCATATAATCCAAACTCAATGAGATGTAAAAACTGCCAATTATTCGGTCACACAAAAAAGCGTTGTACTAAGCCAGCTATATGTAGAAATTGTAGCCTCACCCCACACAAAGCTCCATGCAAACGCACACAATGTGCAAATTGCTCTACGGAACATCCATCCAGCATTAACAAATGTACGCAATTCATTAAACAAAAAAAAATATTAAAAATACAAATGCAAACTAAATGCTCCTACAAAGATGTCAAGCAAAGCTACCTCTCTACAATCCGTCCCCTTTCCAAAAATCTCTCCTTTGCTGATGTAGTCAGTGACAATAAAAAACAAAACAAAATAAACTTAACAAACTCAAATGGTACAATTCCATCATCTCCTTTATCTCCTACTAGTCCATCAAAACAACAAAAAATTAGTGGCAAACAAAAAACGAAAGTAATGACAACATCAAAAAAAAAAATATTCCAAACACAATTGTTCACACACTTTCGCAATCTACCATTTCACCTGGTAACACAGATTCAACTGTATCAAACAAAACTCACAAAAACAATGCACAAAAAAACATCAGTAACGCTAAATGCGTTGAAATTAAAAATATCATTATATCTACTAATGCAAACAAAATTAACACAACTGTACTTATCATACTCTCTCCCAATTCCCCCCATTTCTTCCTCGCGGATCTCATCCGTACTGATACTGACGTTAGTGAGGCTGACGATCCGCTCTCTTAAAATGTTCTTCTTATCTATTTGTCGTGTGTTGCCGGGCGGACAATGGCCGTGCAGCGCAGTGATATAGTCATCATTCCAACTACCTTCGCCCGTGCGGTGACACACGATAAAGTGCACTTGTTCCTTTCTGTCACATATACATCTATAATTTCTTCATTTTATTTAAAACTATGTCTTTCTCTATTTTACAATGGAATTTAAACGGCGTGCATAACAATTTACTTGATTTGCATGTGCTTTTGAAAGAACACAAGCCTGACTTAGTTGCTTTACAAGAAACATATATAAAACACAACTCACCGACAGTCACCTCTAATTTCAACATTCACTATTTCAACCAAAGAGCATTGATACATCTATAGATGAATTAAGGAAACGCGTTGAAAAACCGTGCGCTGAGTTAAGCTCGGTATGGAATTGGAACAGGCAAATGAAAACAAAGACAATCGTTGCTGTCGGGCGCAAAGTCAACTGTGTGGATATTTTGTCTCCTTCTAACTTAGGCAGTTTGTCACTTGACTGATATTGTGTCTTCTTTCCAGAAGAATGGGTAATGCAAAGCAATTTTCTACTTACTGCCAGTGCAGGCACAGCACACACTAATGTAGTTCCTTCCTATTGCTACACAGCCTATTTGTTAGTATGCGAGCTAAAGAAATATGAAACAATACAATATTTTATACAAGTGCTAAGCAGACACTTGCCAGACTTGACTAGCTTGATCATTTGACAATCTGAAGGAGTTTAAGGTTTATTATTTGCTTCTGAGGCACCCCAATACTAGAAGTATTTTAAAATGTAATTGTAATTATAATAATCATAAATATTTATTTCCCAATTAAAATGATTTTATTATATGAGGCTATAGGGCTCTTTAATTATTCCCTAAATAAATAAGTTGCAATATAAAGAAGTCAATAATAATTCAAAATCATATTTGGCCTCATGAATGAATTTGATGGTCTTACAAAATTTCACAAATTGTCGATTTACCACAGCTGCAAGAACTTCTTCGTCAGACTCTGATTCTAATACAAACACATTAAGCTCCTATAATATGAGCGCCTAATGGTAGTGTGTGTGCGACTCGCAGACGAAAAGTTCTTTGCATGGTATAACTTTGACCAAATTTTACTTCTATTCAATTTTTCTAGTCATATTTGGCTTGCCGTTGATCTTCACACTACTGCACTGACGTGTATGACACAGCGGCGTATTTGCTGGTATTAGTGCTTCCCAAATTTTAATTTTTGTCTTTCGAGGCTAAACTTACATTTTACTCAAGTGCGGTTACATTGAGAATAAGTATTTGCTAAACTACACCCTGTACATACTATTGATAGGTGCACAGCATTCATTTCACGACCTTTAGAAAATTGGAATAAACAGTGGGATTGCTTTTTATACATTGATAAATTGAATATAAAGGGGATCTTCTAAAATATAGCTTTTGTCCCTAATTAATAAGATGTCGTAGCATATCACACCCTAAGTTGAAGATATTCTTAAAGAGGGTGATCAAAATGCTGAAATGTAAACAGAATACGGATCAACACAAAGAAAAGGCGAGGGTTAGCCAATGGCAGAAGACAAAATACATTTTTCTGTATCTTGTTTACATTTTTGCTTTTGATTTTTTGTTTCGTTTTCACTTTGCTGTACCGAGCTTAAGTCGGCGCACGGTTTTCAATTTTATTTCCATCGTTCCACCCCTTAATTCATCTCTAGTTGCATCAATGCTCTTTGATTTCAACAACTTACCTAATATTTCAAATCTCAAGCAAGGTACAATATTTGAAAACTTCGTTATGAAAACTAAATTACGTTGCATCAACGATGGTATGCCAACCCATTTTTCTACACATGAAACCTTCACCCAAGTCGATCTCTCTTTCTGTTCTCCAGAAATCCTTCCCTTAATCTCCTTAATATCCTTCGATAATTTATGTGGTAGTGACCACTTCCCCTTAAAATTTTCTTTAGCCACCCATCAAACACACAAATACCCTTTTCGCAGTAAATTTATTGTTGAAGGAGCTAATTGGGACAAATTCCACATATTTACAAAAAGGTAACTGTTAATTCTAGGTTATAGTCCTACCTCAGGGATCTTAAACAAAAACCTGGCACATTTACAAAAAAAGACCTGAGTCCGATAATCTAATGTCTTACAAAAAGGCACAACAGCCTTAAACAATTAACTGAAATTCAGTCCCCTATCATCACTAAAACAAGTGTGGAACAGCATTAAAAAAATTGATGGAACACATAGTTTAACCCAATTTTTTCAAATCAATTCCACATTCCCCCATCTTCGACCATAAAAAAAAATCCAATACATTTGCCAAATTCTGGTCCAATTACTCCCACAGTAAAAATTTTGACTCAAGATTTGTAAACGATAAATCTTATACCCTTTCAATTAATATTTCAATCCCAGCCCTTCTAAGCTGGTCAGCCAAATTGAGAACAGCATCACCGGTATAGAATAGAATAGAATAGAGTGCGCTCTCTTAGCAGTTAAGGGTAAATCTCCGGAGTTTAATAAAATCTCATATTCAATGCTCAAAAATATTCCTAATAATCTAAAAAGCCGTAGCATAACCCTTTGCAATAATATTTTAGATTGTGGTTATTTGCCTTAATGTTGGAAATAAGCTACCGTAATACCCATCCCCAAACCCAATAAGCACCAAAATGAAATTTCTAATTTCCGCCCCATATCACTTCTTTCTTGTCTTGGGAAACAACTCGAAAAAATAATATCTAAAAGAATTATGTAGTTTGTCTCCCGAACAAACTCACTTAGTGACCGGCAATTTGGTTTTAAAAAACATCATAGTACTATGGACCAAAGAGCATTGATACAACTAGAGATGAATTAAGGGGTGGAACGATGGAAATGAAATTGAAAACCGTGCGCCGACTTAAGCTAGGTAGGGCAAAGTGAAAATGAAACGAAAAATCAAAGGCAAAAATATAAACAAGATACAGAAAAATGTATTTTGTCTTCTGCCATTGGCAGATCCGTATTCTGTTTACATTACATAGCATTTTGATCACCCTCCTT
>JAWNNX010000575.1:0-221672 GCA_035044505.1 Zaprionus lineosus | reverse complement strand
AGTCAAATGCTTTGTTGGATTTATATTATAATAATAATAATAATAATAATAATAATAATATAATACGAAATATAAGTATATAATAATAATAATATAATACGAAACTAATATACAAGTAATTAATTAGTTCTGTTAGAAATATTTTTTCATAAAACAACTACAATAACTTTATTCTTTCAATAATATAATATAATATATTTTTCAACATATGAAGTCATATAGGGACGATTTAATTCTATACATATATACATTTTTTATTTTAGGTAATAAACATGGGCGGAGTAAGCCAGTAAACACGAAATTTCTTTTTCATAGTATTTTTACTTCCTAAGTGTATCGAGATTTGCTCTTTTTAAAACACTACTTTACCAATTTACAAATTCAAGTAACTACTAAGCATAACGCATAACTGAACGCACGCCAATACATGTATCTAAGACTCTATTCATACAAATATACTTGCTAACCATGACTTTAACTAACTTTAATGAGCATATATTACAGGCGATTTGCTGCCTTATCCACCCCTACGTTTTCCATTACATTAATAACGATGGCTTGGCCCAACCTTCAACTATATTTATTCGCTATTCGTTTTCAACTGTTTCCTCTCTGGTTAGAATCCGTTATATCGCAATAGTAAATATTCCGCCAAATCTACTTCACTTAATTACAAAATTGGTGAAACCCTGTGAGGTACCCTTAATACACAGCTGTGATCCGGCATAAATTGCGGCATGTGGTAGTCACTTTCTCTCTCTCCAGTCAATGTGCTGCATTCTATAAGACAATCATGATTTCTTATAGAATTCTTCTATTATTTTCCTGACTTTTTGAATGAAAGACGGCTTGTTTGCGACATGTTTCTTTTGAACCTACATCAGTAATGTTGATTTAGTGATAAAAGCTTGCAACAGCCTTGCAGGCTGCGTAGTCCTCCTATTGAATGTTTTCGCTAGTTTCTTTAAATTCGGAATGTCAAACATGATGTTCGACAGGATACCCGACCGCATTTGTGTTACATTTACCACTGTCCCTGAATCTCACACGTCTTAATATACACAGTTATAAAGCGAAGTGATCAACAAGCCTAATGCAGAAAGCAAGCAATAACGTTGAGTTAGTCTTACAATTGTTTATGGCGTAATACAATAAAATAAAAATGTATCAATAGGAAAAATTGCAGAAGGACAAAAGAACCAAAATAAGTACTGAAAATATACAACACACATGTATACGAATAAAAGGTTATAATCTTTAGTAATTGTTTGTTGTTTTGCAACAAAAAAGAGTCCTTTACCCGGGCCGGTTTGGTTACCGAATATCGTATATGTGTAACGATTATACGTAAGATCGCAGTTGTCTAGATAAATAAATTGTTCAATTTTCTTATAACCTGAAAACAAGCAAAATTGAAGCGGTTGGAGCGATGAAGAAATCGAGTTGGTGTAATTGCCAGCGAAGTACACATATGCCCCATTTATTTCGAATGTTTTGCAAAACTTTCATATACACGGTAGTACAGAAACGACGCTGCTCTTCCAACGTTTGGCTTGGTGTCAAGCAGTAAACGCAAACATAATTTACTCGGTACATCAGTGATTCCATCAGAATACAATGTACCATTGTCGTTACACGCATTCCAAGCCGTGCCGCTAAGAAGATATTCTAAAACCGAGTGTTTTTATGTGTGTATATGTACATATACATATATCATATCATAAGCGTCGACAAATTTTTACCCCTGGGAGAGTCATATAAAAATTAATATAATATATTACATAGGTTGTCCGCTATGCAATTATTGGTTTTTTATTTTTTATGTTTGCTGTTCAAATGATTTTTGATTTGTTTTGTCTTAGTTTAAAAAACGTTGCCATATGATTTATTTTCTATGGCACCTTGACGTACACGGCAGCGTCTCGCCCGCATAAAAAAAATGACACGTAGCAACTAGAAGTCTGCCAAAAATGTCAACACGCAATATAATAAACGATTTACATGGACACATCAACTGATTTATTTCAATTATAACACATTCAATAGTGAATGATATGTTATACTCGTCTTTTTAAATGCCATAATATATTTTAATTTTGTTTATTACATTTTTTTTTAATTGATATAACTCTATGACATTTTATAACCTAAGGTACCGAATACAAATGCGATTTAGATTGTGCACTTATTATGATGTGCTTACAAAAGTAATAAAAGGGTCTATCATTTAGCTAATCTTTTTAGCTAAGGTCAGAAGTAAGTACAAAACCATCAAGCAAACGAACAAATTAAAATTATTAATTTTTAATTTAACAACTAAAGGATTGTCCGTCATAAATTTTATTAAATGTAAAGAATAACTGAATGTAACCTTTCGTTAAATAATATTTTAGTGTTACAAACACGTCTAAAAGTCTAAAAGTGTTACAAAAACTGTTCTGTCTAAAGGGCAAAACGTTTTATTGAAAAACTGTCATTATCAAACTGTCAGTAAATAAAATCGTTTCATGATAACTGATTAGCAACAATGCTTTTTTGGTAGCAAGTAAAAATATAATGTGTATAATTAAATAAAGAATAAATATTTTGTAACGACGTGTTATTTTTACAATAATATATAAACACCCGAAACTGATGTGATTTGACGCGAAACGATAATTCAATAATTATTTGAGGCGAATTCATGCTGTCCTCAGTAAAACGAAAATGCTAAGGGTAATGGAACATCCAGGCGATGCTACTTTCGCGATACGAAATTATTTTAACAATTTTAAAATACCAACAATTTAAACTTCGATATAAGCATGCGTGCATGTACTAAACTATAGAGAGTACTCTTTCTAGTACAGTTTATATGTATGTACATACAAAATCTTGATACAAGTAAAAGTGTCATCAAAAGCGATGCGTGACCAAATAACAACATATATCTCATATTAAAATACGATGACAGTTAAACCTGTTTCGATGGTATTCTTGAGTCTTCAACGAAAATATTAGCGCGACTTATCGGAAATACTTAAACCCTGCAGACCTGGTCCACAGAGTCGAGCAGTAAGTTAAGCAATGCTCCGGGATCATATCTGCTAAAAGAGATTTTCTTTCATGATATCGAACAGGCCAATGTTTGAAGAAACCTGCTGGAATTCAAATCGAGAATCGATTATATTTTGCTGAGGATTGAAAAGTTATACAGAATACACTTTACAAACAATAAAGCATCTAAGTCAATTCGTGGAACCCAATAGCCATAAAGTAAATAAATACATTGCACTAATTAAACTAACTAATTCTGCGAAGGCACTGACGTACGGTACGGAAGATGCTACAGGGTTGCGCACTTCTGTAATAACTTATATATAACGGGGCATAACCTCATACCACGGCCTTGTTGCTCCCTTGTTGAATCTCAAACGCGCAGGCCACATAACTTAAATACAGAATGCTTTAAGTACAATCTTGTATATGCTAGTAAATACATGTGTACCCATTTTTTCGCCATTTAGACGTATACAAGCACTTTTCTCGAAAAGTAAATATTAGACTTATGATTTAAGTGCACTGCGAGTAGTAACGGAATTCAGAACTCGACCCATGCAGCAGCGCATATATATACACCCTTTCGGCATATAATAATTAAATTAAATATAAGATATAAATATTGTTTATCTCATAATATTTAAGGATATAATTAAAAAGTTTTGCATTATCCTTAGCATCAAGAGTGTCACAACGTTGAAGTAATATTGTGGTCAATCCACCTTTACGAAGGAGACAATACGGACTATGAAGGCAATGCTATAAAAATATACAAATAAATTTTCATTGGAATTGTGAGACCTGAAAGAATGAAGTCTTTTATTCTGTATCCTAATGGACCTTTAACCGGAGGCACTTGGTGTTGCCGCATGATACATGCCAAGAACCTAGCAGTTGCAGGTGCTATTTACACAATCGTAAGTTTAATATTTGTCATTACAATATTTTAAGCAGATATACACAATTATTTCAACTGTTTTAAGTTTTCATCTAATAAAAAACCGAGTATGCGTTATAAAGTTATTATGTTTTCAAAATGTTAATATGCAATTATCGCTTGTTAAATTTTTGAAAATATACAAGACTTCTTTTAAATTAACTAAGAATTTCAAGCTTTCGTATTATTTTAAGCTTAAAAATTGTCAATTGACTACAATTTTTTAAATAAGTTATCTGTTGAACCCCATTTTTAATAAATTTATTTTACTTTTTTTGTTTTAATTTTAACTTAATTAATTATTTTTTAAATTTAACAAGTTAATCAATCAATCGAGCAATATATTAGTTACTTTCAATTTATAAGCTAAAAATTTATATTGCAATTTTATTAAAATAGGTCAACATAAATATGTAAACATATAAATTATGCTTTTTTTGTCAAAATGGTAATAAGCTCATAACTGGCTTAATAAAATGGATCAACTATTCATAATTCATAATTTCGAAAAATATCAATAATAAAAATTAAACAAAGTTATATAAAAACTAGATTCCAGATATTTTAACAAGTTTTATAATGGCTGTCGTAACAATTAACAATAAAATTAACTGAGCTCATTTTAGAAAAAGTAGAATTAAAACAATACTTTACTTCTTTTTTGATAACAGTATAATTCTCAAATAGGAAATTTTTTTTTTTTGATATTATCTAAAAAAAGACTTGTTGGTCAAATGTCGAATAAATTTTTTTAAAACCACTTCAATTTCATACTGCCTGATCATTAGATCAATAATAGGCAATTTAATATTTATTCTTTTTATAACTTGTTAACACAATATAAAAAAATTATAAAATATTAGCGATTAAAATACGCAAGAAAGCATATACAAAGTAAGTATAACAGGTAAAACAACCGCAATAGGAAATGACAGGACAACTGAAGGGCGGACTATTGCAGTTATTTGTAAAAATAAATATTTAAAAGAGTTTAAAATTTTTTTTTTTTAATTATAATTTAATATTCAATCTATATACATTTAAGGTAATAAGCAAATATTAATTTAGTGCGGAAATAAAAGAAGCGATAACAAGAACAAAAATTAGAAATTAATTTACCATTGGAATGTCTAAATGGCACACCAAGATACGCCTTTGGAGACAGCAGGAATTAATACTTTTGTCTAAGAGGCTTATTGCTACGTTGTTTGTATGATTATGAAGTCTTTTCAATCATTTATTACTGGATATGTGTATCTCTTCTATCACAGTTTGCATATGTGGATCATTTTGAAGAACTTCGTTCTTAACATATAATGGGGCCTTACAGAGTTGTTGAAGGATTTTATTTTGAAATTTTTGCAATATTTCTAACAGAGAGTACAAAATACAAGAGGGGGTGATAACTCTCGAGCTTTCTGTTAAAAATAATAAACTGCTAGATTGGCTCGGTAGTTAAAAAGATGCATAATTAAAAGGTAAATTACAAAGGACAAAAGCACAGGAATAGCTAAATAATCACACAGATCCTTTGCTATGAGGCTAATGTTTTGTTGTTATGTATTATTATTTGAATTATATGCATAATTAACATATGAATAATGTTTTAATATTACCGAGCCATTACCATCTCGAGGTTTTATTTTTAACATTAACATTTCGCTGTTAAGCTATCACCCCCTCTTCTTTTTGGTACTCTCTGATTTCTAAGTTTAAGCAGAGACAACTTATCTATAGATATATCTTATATAAGTTGTCTCTGGTTTAAGTTTGCTGTTGTACCCCACATCTGAATATCGCATGTTCATATGGGTTTAATAATTGTTTGTACAATAGCAATTTTGTTGTTTCTGACAATTCTGATTTATATCCCAGAAGCCACCGTTTTTGTGGGAGTTTCAGGTGTAGTTGGGTTCGTTGGGTTTGCTTTAATGTGCGCTTGCCATATCAATCTCTTGTCCATTGTTAAGCCAAAGTATTTGAGTGTTTTCTCAGTGGGAAAAGGGCCTGCACATGATCACTGGCAAAAGCCATAAATGCCGTAGCGTCCGCATAGGTTGCGATGACCAAGTTTTCACCCTGCAGACATGGCAGATCCGCTGTAAAGAGCGTGTAGAGAATAGGCTCCAACACACTTCGTTGGGAAGCTCCGGCTTTCCGAATTTCAGATTCTGCCTATACGCACCTGGCATAAAAAGTACGCCTGTAAAGGTATGATTTAATTGTCAAGAAAAACGGAGTTGGGAATGATGATTTAAGCTTATATAGTAACCCGGGATCCCAGACTATGTCGAAAGCTGACTGACTCGTCCGATAAGAGGCGGGGTCCTGTTCCGGCTTTTTAGGCTTGGGTGTCAAAATGACTTCCACACACGTCCACTGGGATGGGAAGTAGTGGAGCCTTATGATACTGTTGTAGATTACGGAGAGAAAGGTGATGGCTTGCGGAGGGAAGAGTTGTAGGATTGCTGTGTCAATGCTGTCGTAACCAGGACTTTTTGTTGTTTGAAGGCTTTAAGGGTCATCCAGCTCTTCCTCCTGGATCAGACGTATTGGTGGGTTCGAGTGGCAAGGCAAATCGAGAAATTCGTGTGTTACAAGAGTTTCAAATAATATTGTATAAACTTATTTTCACAGCATTGAAAAAGGATATATATATATTCATATTTATATACGAGGTGTGTTCAAAAAGTAAGGTGACTTTGTATTTTCAAGAAAAACTATTAATTTATTTATCAATATTTATGTCCCCTTTAAAGTAATCCCCCTCAGATACAATACACTTATGCCAACGGTTTTCCCAATCCTCAAAGCACTTCCTCTAAGCACTTTTCGGTATAGCCTTGAGCTATCCCAGCGATGCATTCTTTATCTTTTCAATCGTTGCAAATCTCCGTCCTTTCATAGGTCTTTTTAGTTTTGGGAACAAGAAAAAGTCACATGGGGCCAAATCCGGTGAATATGGTGGCTGAGGCATTATTGTGGTGTTGTTTTTGGCCAAATAATCCCTCACAAGCAAATATGAGTGAGCAGGAGCATTATCGTGATGCAAAAGCCATGAATTGTTTTTCCACAATTTTGGACGTTTCCTTCGTATTGCTTCTTGCAAACAGCGCATAACTTCCAGATAATACTGTTTATAGACCGTACGACCATATGGTAAGAACTCCTGATGCACCACGCCATGGTAATCGAAGAAAACAGTGATCAAAACTTTAACATTTGATCGAACTTGGCGTGCTTTTTTCGGTCTTGGCTCACCTGGGCTCTTCCATTGGGACGATTGGGCTTTGGTTTCGTTATCATAACCATATACCCATGATTCGTCACCAGTAATGACCCTTTTGAGTAACTCTGGGTCGTCGTTGACGTCATTCAACAGCTCTTGAGGGATGCTCATGCGACGGTTCTTTTGGTCAAAATTCAGCAAAAAATCGCCGAGCACGCAAAACAACTTGTAACCTTTACGCCTCTCACAACCAAACAAAAAAGGGGATTCACTTGAAACTTGGTACAGATGTTAGGGAAGAGTGTACCAACATAACAAAACAAAAAAATCGATAATCAAAAATATGTTGCCGCGAAATTTGAAAAGTCACCTTACTCTATGAACACATTATCACAGGCTTGAAAAAGGATATATATATTGTATATATGTATATATATATATATATATATATATATATATATATATATATATATAAATATATATATATATATATATAAAGCTACTGTTTTTTATGTTTCTTTTAAGAATATATCACTTATTATTGTGATTATTTATTCTTGGCGGATCAATGTCAATATGCACAAATCAGCTGACCTCAGGGATGTGTACTATGGTGAGTGAAGCAAATCAGCTCGTAAAAAAAAAATTAAATCTAACCTTTCTTACAATTTACATTTTTACAAAAAAATTTTTATTTTTTAATTTCCAATCTTATTTAATTTTTTAATTCCATACTAATCAATAGCTTAGAAGCACACACAGTGAACATTAAAGCTTGCATTTTATTTTTTTGTTATGCTCAATTAAATCTTAAGAGCTATTTTATAATAATATTTTTATCAGCCTTTAACTTGACATTTAAGTATATAAGTGAAATTGTGTAAATGTGTCAACAGTCGTCCCTGGAAAATAATAATCAAAATTAGATTGGTTGCTAACATTTGCCTCAAAAAAAAATTGACGATTTTAAATTTGTAACTTGATTGCGAAATTGCGAGCATATTAGCTTCTGTTAGAATGGGTTTGGTGACGAATGCTTATAAATTCCAACCTATTATTAATGCATGTTTGTGAAGTATTTAATTTATCAACCATATTTTGCTAATTAATATCTAGTTCATTTCTATTACGATATATATACACTTTATTTACTCTCAGTTGTACTGGCTGTAAAGATTGGTAGGTAATTTAATTCACAAAAATAAATAAGAGCCGAGCAAGCCAAAAACTCGATTGCTTATTTCGAATTTTCGAATTTATCTAGTTTTATTTTGTGCTTGTCTTTTTATTTGTTTATGAGTTATTGTGAACGGACACATTCAATAGTTTACTTTACTTAATTAAATCGTGTTTCAGGAGTACAAATTGCATATTTTGCTATAATTAGCACACAAATGTCGATGATTTTATTAAGTGTTATTTTAATATTTGGCATCTGTCGGGTAAGTGAAGGATTTTTTTTAAATATATAAACACTCTTTATACTTTAACACACAAATGTATTTTTAAATAAACGGCTGTTTAATTTACTTCCATTTGAAAAGTTCATGTAGAACGTAATTTAGGAGTTCAATTTACTCTTATTGTTCCAAAAAATGTTAAATACGAATAAAAGACTTCAACGTGATTTTAACCCCCAACAACGTTAAGTGCCCTGAACATTTTTAACAGATGACATGACATGGTTATAGCTCTTAGAGCCAATAAATCAAAGAATTTCCAAATTCCTTATCGTGTGTACACTTTAAGCAATAGCAAATAAAAAATAGCATTTATAAAAATAAAACAAAATTAAAAGCTAATTTAACTAATTATGTATTATTGCATTTTAAAATTGGAAAAAAGGTAAGGCAAAAATATAACGAGTCAAGAGATATATTTACAAACGTGATAAAAGTATAAAATTAAAATCTTAAAGGTATTATGAAAAAGCGAAATACCGTAGTAAAGGATGATTTTTTTAAGCAATTTGTCACACAATTGGGCATGTAAATTCACTTATCGAATGCCAGGGCATATCATAGATCATTTCCAGGCAATGCTTGGAATTTTAACCTTTAAAATAAAAAAATAAAACATTTTCGGACGAAATAATGCAAAACCTTAATATGGCGTTGAGAATAGTTGACAGAGCACACACTCCAAAATATATGCTACTTTTATTCGTTTGGAATGTTTCTATTATGATATCACGTGTATATGTATATGAGCGTTTCTGCTGTTTGTGCATATCTATGTTCTATTTATGGCAAAAGAAAATTTAAAAATCTATTTGGCGTTTTTCATGCTTTTCACCATATTAGGCTTATGACAATGTGTAAAGTAGTACGTAACGACATTTATAAAAACGTTGTCATATTAACAAGGGGCAAGCTCTACGTAGTTTAAAATCATATTAAAATTATATAAAGAAAATGATTTAAAAATTAAACTAGTCATGAAATCAATTACTTAGCTATGCGCTTATTAATATATATTGAAGCATAAACACAAGCAAGCAATTAAGTACAAAAGTAACATATATAACATATGCATAAATACATTTCGCATTGCGGGTCTAATGATACATAAAACAGTAAATATAGACAGAAAATCAATGTCCTTCAATTGATACAGTCTATTTCAGCAAAGTTTATATATAACGTTTGTACCCATTATACCATTTTTTTTAACTCGAAGGAAAATCCTGGACATATTGTACCCTGGATAATCGGTTATATTACGTTTATGGCCTTAGAAGCTGTCGCTATGGTTTATTCAAATGTTCTTCGTGATCATGTTAATAAGGTAAGTTCAATACTTAGAGGAGTTCATTCACGCAAATACTTTTTATGCATTTATTAGAACCGACTTCGATTTTACATTAAAAGCTGCCAATATTTTTACGTATCTGAAGTTGAGGTTTGTTTCTATCATTATATAATAGTTATTTGTAGGCTATGTACGGCTGGAAATTTATGTTCAATTTTACGTTATATCCTTGTAAATTTATATATGCAGCATTCACAGAATAACAAATAGTTCAAGGCAAACAAGAGTTTTTTAAATCAACATCAATTAATCATTTACATTTTTAACTGTTAATAAAAAAATTTATTTAGCAAAATTCTAAAATAAGATCTTCGATGATAAGCAATAAAAACATGTCAATAATCCGAATCAAGTGGATGTTTCCACCTTGAAGTACAAATAAATCTTGGTTTAAAATGTATACAAAAAGAAAGCACTTAAACAATCACATATAATTGTATTTTTTTTTAATCTTTTAACAATGTAATTAATAAAACATCAATATTGAAGATGAACTTACTTTTTACTAGATATTCACGTTTTAAATGAAATTTTAGATTTTTTAATAATTTTATACACGGAGCACCAACCGCAAAAGTGGGTGGTAGCTCTCTAAACTTTCTGTTAAAAATAATTGGCCCTGAGATTGGCTCGGTAATAAATATTACAAAGGCCAAAGGCACAAAAAAGCTAAGAGATCAGATAGGTTTTTTGCTACGAAGCTAATGTGTTGTTGTTATTTGTTATTATTTGTATTATTTGCATAATTTTCGTGTAGATTATGTTTCTAAAATATCAAGCCCATCTTCAGAGACAACCCATATAGGTAGGTTGTTTCTGCATCTATTATTCACATTAACATTTTTCTGTTAAGCTATCACCCATTCATGCAGCAATAGAATAAACTAACCTAGGTTAGGTTTGAAGTTTAACACTTTGTAATTTTAGGTAACTACTTTTATACATTTTGGTTTATGTTCTTTGTTATGAGTTGTGGCAAAGCAATCCCGCTGTCTCATCACGTGATGATGCAATTCTTCCGAAGGAAGAAGAAGGTTTCGGCATGTACAATATTACAATGCAATGACGATGCAATTTAGTGAATTTGTCAATGTAAACCTTTAGATTAGATTAAATTATTTTAAATAAAAGAAGAAGAAAAAACAGAACACAATCAATGAGACATTCGCAACGTAGCAGATAACAGTCATAAAAGTCACAAATAAATGAACGGTTATTCTACCTTAAAGAGTAGAGACAACTCTACTACTTACATATGCAAATGATCTAAAATATTTATCACTTCTAATACATAAATATCTTTTAAAAGATCATTAATCATAATGATATAATACAATATTTTAAAGACTATATCAATAACCAATATGAATTTTACATTACTTTCCTCCTTATAGCAATTCGATTCAATGTGTAAATCAGAAGTGGCATTTTTTATTTCGCGTGCATTCATTAATGTAAGTTAAAATTTTAAATTATTAAATGACTTAAACTTATTTTAATTTAACTATATACATTCGTAAATAATAATGTTTTTAATAATATATTGCTATTAATAATGTTGTCTAACTCATAAGTAGCTTAAATTTAACAGAGTATAATCATAATCATTTTCTGATCTTGTATGTAACCAGGTGCTGGCCATTTGGGCAGTTCTTCGGTTTTACAATCTTGTTCGCTCGGGAATCACTTGGAATTTACCGGAGGTAATCTCTAATATTTTATTTTCTTTCCGCTTATGTTTATCAAGCCCTGAGTAGATCACCCTTCTGAAAGCTCGGGTTTATCTGTTTTATATTTAATAGGAATATTATAATTTTTAGGCAAAAACTACAATATTCAAACCAATGTATAAAAGCGTAAGCACACAGAGTAACTTTCCTGATGGATACTTGGAGGGTCAACAAAGCAGGCAAAGACCACGATATTCGAGCATTGAAAGCGGATGTTGTGCTATATTCGACTTCGGCATTGACTATGACGAAACTGATGACAACAATATAAATGATGCAGTTAGCTTTGAATATAATGACTTTTACGATTACTATGGGGATGAAGACGAACAACAGATCCAATTGGAGCAGCAGAAAATGTCAGACTCTACTATTCTTGGAGTCGATATGAGCAACACATGTGCTGAAGCCTCATCTGAAAAACATAAAGGGCAAAATTTCTGCACAAATAACAACATTCGCAGTGTTCTAATCAAAAAGCGACACAATAAATACAAAATCAACTTGCGTCAAACACAGTTGGAAGTTATCAACGAGTCGGAGCACAGTGTTGGTAGTTGCAGTGACGAGAACAACTCTTTGTTAGTAGCCTATGACAGCAACTCATCAATGTCGTCGGTTTGACATTGGCCACCATTTCAAAATGGAGCTGCAACTGAGGGATGCCGAAGTTTTATTAACTTAGCACCGAACATGAACGGTAAATTTGAAGACAGCGCTGCCAATAAAGTCAACATCGTTTGTAGCAAAAGCATCAGCGATATCGAGGATACTGAAAGGCGATGTCCTTTGGAGTCAAAGGCGAAACTACCTGGAAAGGAACGCAATAACCGTCAGCCGAAACGCCGACGTTCACTCCATCGTGTCTACTGTTTTGTGAACTTCGTTATAATAGGTCTTCTGGTAGCTGTAGAAATCTATGCACAAGTAGCTATATTTATTTAAATACTCTTTGAAGCTACTTTAGGTAGTAATTTGGGTATAAAATATAAAAATTCAAAATAATGCCATAGGATTACAAGTTTGTGTTTGGCAACGTTGCCATAGATAGCACAACATACTTAAAAACTTAAAAGGCATTATTTACTTAAATTATAATAATGTAATATGTAATGTATGTAAGAATCGACAAAAAAAACCAAAGAAAAACAGAAAACAGATGAAAATTGAAAGGGAGTCTTGAAAACCTAAGAATAAAACTGAAACAGACACTTGTTAGGTTAGACATAGTGTATATAGAGATTCAAAATATTTTATATGTATAGTCGTCCTTGCTTGAAATAGTGCGAAAAGACCCTAAATATCATCTACAAAGAAATAGTAGAATTAAATATCAGCTTTTGCAGTAGAATTTTCAACTATACTTTGTGAATACATGCGTTAATGCGGTAATGTGATGTTTAATATAATTAAGTCCATATATATAAGACTAAAGTAAAATTACCCAAATTTTTTTCAAGTCTCGAGCATACAGAAATATTCTCGAAAATAATATTACCACAAAATATATTTTAATACAGTAAATCTGTTAAATAAAAAGAAATTATTGTGCGTGATAGCCCAAGCTACCATTTAAAATAAATGTTTTGAATCATTTAAATTGCAAAGCTTAATTAATCTAGAAATAGGCGTTACCTAGGTATTGTCGGTCTTAAAAATCAATAATAAAAGATCAGATAATAAAAGAAAATTATATATATATATATTATAATATTATTTTTTACTTTAATTTTCCTTTTGTAAATAACTAAATCTAGTTATTATTAAATTATTTAATTAATTTTAAACAAACTGCACCACACAATTATGAAATTAATAAACTTTTCTGAAGTTGACTTGTTTTAATAAAATAAAATGTATATAATTATGTAATCTATGAAGAGGGAACATTCTGTTAAAATTTTAAATATTTATATTTTTTTTTTTGTGTCTATTAACCTTTTTTTATCGACATAAGTTTGTAGTTAATACCGCAAAAAAAAAATATTTTTAAAATACCATTTAACCTTGAAATTATTTTAAAATGTTTGTGAAAGTGGTGACAAGTATTAACTTTAAGTCGCAAAAAGAAATCTTTACTTTATATTTTTAACAGAATATAAATTTAAATATTTTACAGTACATCCTATGGTGTAATGTAGAACGGGAATCAATAAATGGCCATAAGCATAAATTATACATATGTATTTATACATTATTAATGGAGCTAGCTAGCAAACTAACTAGCTAACTAACTAGCTATATAATTATAATATAATAAGCGCACTATTTATTTACAGCTTAACTTGTTTGTTTTAAATATAAGCAATTATAAAATTAATAGTTTAAATTAATAATCAGAAACAATATTCCCATCATCGTACTATTATTTGTAAATATTATTCAGATATTTATTAAGGTCTTGCATATTCAAGTGTATATTATATTATATATAATATTATATATTAATATAATACTATATATTATATAAAGACAACAACCTTGTTGTATGTATGTGCACATGTAAATGTACACGTATTCTGAATTAAGTATAGCTATAGTTTCGTTTATGGAAACTATTGTCTGCAAATTGATTTATACTTTTAAAATAGTATAATTAGTAATTAATAACCACTTTATATCTGTGCAACAAGCCAAGAAACACTTGAGTGCAGATCTTCAGAAACAACGTGATCTGTAGGAAAATGTACATACATATGTATACATTTATATAAAATCCACGAACTACACTCAATTGAAAATAGAAGTTAGAAGTAATCTTTTGACGTTATAACTTTTGGCGCAAATAATTAAATAGATAAGAGAAAAATCCAAGAGGTTTACACACGACCACCGTAAACACGTGAAGCACTCAAAGCAATCAGCCAATCTGATTCCCCTCCAAATCTCCTACTTCACACTATTCTTTTATTGTTTTTGTGACGTTTGCCTAGACTGAAGTACCTCCGCTGATATCATTAACTAAGAGTGTCGTAATGTAAGAGTTATCGGCAGTATTCCATTATGCATTGGATTTATAAACGCCTAGCTTTTTATAATATACATCAGTTGAGTAACATGTGGAGTCCCGTGTTGATTTTGCTAAGCATCCTGTGGCTAGGGTCTAGTTGTCAAGCGCACCGTATGCCAATCAAGGATGAATGGCTTTCAGAAGCAGATATGGTTGAGGTGACCCCAGAGTTGGAGTTGGGCCTAGAGTCTGACCAAAATGTACTGTCAACCAAAGCTGGTTCGTTACGACATTTAAGACATTCTTAAAATGTATTTCGCTAAGCTAATGTGTTACACTAAATAGGTAGCTGCTCCATTAAAATAAGAAGCACTGAAATGAAAAATCCTCAACCACTCATACTGAAGCCCGGGACCACACAGTTTTATCCCTTCTCAGCTAGTGGCAACGTGGAAGTGGCGCACGACAAGTCTATTGAATTTCACTGCACCAGCAGCCTGGCCTCACCATTTTCAGGGAAATCGGTAACAGCCAAATGTGTGAGCGGAACAACTTTTAAGTTCGAAAACAAAGAATATGACGTTTCCGCGATCAAGTGCACATCCTGGCCAGCGTTTGTTGGTAAAAAATCAGGTGCCAAGTGCAATGGTGGTACCACCCTAATCAATGTCGGCTTTGAGCTGACTAGTTCTCGGTTTGTCAAGCAATACGAGGTGTGCTTCAATGAGTACGAGGAGGTCACTCGATATGTGTACCATTCGTTAGACGCGGGCAGTAATTTCTATGCCACGGGGGTGGATCGCATTAACTTTGCCACGGGTGGTTACTTTGCTGGCAAGGACGTGGATCGCTTATACACACAAAAAACTCAGAAACAGACTATCGACAAAGCTTTGGGAATGGACTCATCCCGTTACTTTGACTCTGCAGATAATGTGTTTTTGGCACGTGGTCATATGAGCGCTAAGGCCGACTTCGTATATCCGCCTCAGCAACGTGCAACATTTTTGTTCATAAATGCAGCTCCTCAATGGCAAACTTTTAATGCAGGTAACTGGGCGCGTGTCGAAGATGGTGTCAGAGCATGGGTATCGAAGAACAAAATGCATGTGGACTGCTGGACTGGCGTTTGGGGAGTTACCACCTTGCCCAACAAAGATGGTAGACAGACTAACCTATACTTGGCATACGATCACAATGGCAATGGACTAATTCCAGTGCCTAAAATTTACTTTCGCGTAGTTATCGAGCCGTCCACCAACAAGGGCATTGTCTTTGTCGGAGTCAACAATCCTCATCTAAGCTTAAACGACATTAAACGCGACTATGTACTATGTAACGATGTAAGCAATAAGGTCAATTACATAAACTGGAAGCGCACTGACATTAAGGCCGGCTATTCCTACGCCTGTGAAGTTGCAGAGTTCCGTAAAAAAGTAACTCATTTGCCGGAGTTCTCGGTTTCGGGTTTATTAGTTTAGATGAAATATATTTCTTAAATCAACTTTTAACAAATCTATTAACTTTTTACTTTTAACACAAATTTATTATTTTCTACTACCTGTAGTAAAATTTAAACTTAACGAAACAATTATTAGTTACAGTTATTCTTTTTCGTTTTAATCAATCAAAAACATAACCACATTTCACCAACCAGCGTTTCAGGCATACACGAATATTTAATTAAATTCAACTCAATGATCTTCAATTAGTAGCTCCTAACAGGGCACTTTCAAGTGTCGACGACTATAAAGAGAGTTGTCACCTTGCCAATGCCCTGCTACTTATTACATACATATATGCTTATTGTTGTCTCTTTTTAATTTAATTTAAGCTACCTAATACAAAATTAAAGAGAATAATTAAAGCACACAAAAAAATTTTTATTTATCATGGTTAAGATTTAAATCAGTTTAAACAAGTAGACCGCCCTTTGCAGTTAATGCAGGCAAGTGTTTGACTGTCTTTAAGAAATCGGCTACTTCACAGGCGTAAGACCAACCAGCCCTGATGTCAAATCTTTTCCAGTTGATGTAGGTAACCTTTTCACTTACATCGCTGCAAATGATATAATCCTTTCTAATTTGCTCTTCTGTCAAATGGGGATTATTAACGCCAACGAACACAATGCCACGATTCGTTAACGGCTCAATAACGACGCGAAAATAAAGCTTTGGAACTGGAATTAAACCATTGTTGTTAGCATCATGTGCGAGATAGAGAGGTGTTTCGACGCCGTAATTGTTGGGCAGCGTAGTCACACCATAGACACCTGTATAACAGTTGACATTCATCCTATTCTTGGACACCCAAGCACGCAAACCGTCTTCAACACGAGCCCAATTACCAGCGTTGAACGTTTGCCATTGTGGGGCTGCATTAATAAACAGAAAAGTTGCCCTTTGCTCTGGTGCATAATCAAAATCCGCCTTTGCTCCAAGATGACCTCGAGCTAAATAAATATTTGCCGCAGAGTTGAAATATTTATCCGCATCGCCACCCAAATCATTGTTGATTGTTTCAAGCTGTGTTGCCTGCGTGTACAGCTTGTCCACATTTTTACCTCCAAAGTAGCCAGCGGTTTGAAAGGTAATACGATCAACGCCTGTCTCATAGTAATTACTGCCAGGGTAAAGCTGATGTCTTGTATACCGAGTCACTTCCTCCTGCTCGTTAAAGCATATTTGCATTTGCTCAACAAAACGTGAGGGGCTAACTTCAAATCCAACTCTTATAAGCACTCCCCCATTGCAATTAACTCCTGATTTGATCGCTTTGAATCCAGGCCATGACTTACAACTAAGGTCCTTAAATTCATAGTTGTATCCATCGATCTTAAATGTAGTTCCCCCCACACATGTGGCCGTTAGTAAGGTAGAAGAATGTGTGGTAAATCCACTTGGGCACCAAAGCTGCAGGGACTTGCCAGCATTCACCTCCATGACACCCAAATCATTAAACGGATAAATGTTTTCCGAATTTGTTTCCAAGTAAACGGGTTCAGGCTTTGGCAGACCACCGCGAATTTTCATCTCACACTCTGCTGTAATCTTCGTTAAACATTATAGGTAAAATAATCATAGTGAGACTTACCAGTGGCACGATTGTCAATCAGAGGGTCCACATAAATGGCCCGTTCATTAAGTTCACCCGCCTCTGAAACAAAAGAAGGCAAGTTCACATCTAACAGCTGCTTGTAAGTCAAGCGACCCCATACGGTCTGTACTACAACTAACAGTAGAAAACTGATACACCTCATTTTACCTTTAACTGGTTCTTTGAGCTCTACCCATTGTTTAAATAGTCTCGAAAAACCGATATGGAATCTTCAGAGCCAATCGGATGGGGAATTAATGAAAAAATTCCCAAATCTATCTTACGCTTTTTATCAATAAGAAAAGATTCGATAAGCCATTAAAGTGCTACATTTAATAAATTAAAGAAATTAAGCTCTGACTAAGAAGTCATGGAATCATGAAGTGGCCCAATAAAAAAAGCGAACAACAGATAATGCACGAGGAATTATTTGTTAGGTCTGTATATCAAGAACTATAAGTCAATGTGGGAAGCAAATAGCGCAGATAGGACAGACAATTAAATAATTAAGTTATTGGCTTCATTGATAAGTTATAATTCAGGATGCAAAGGTGCAAAAAAAAAAAAAACGATATTTTGAGACGCCTATAATATGTCAAACCAAATAATAATTTATTATGGGTCACGAATAAGCGCACAAAACAAGCGTTGTTTTAACGTAGCACAATGATCAAGAAAAGACATCAGTATAGCCGAGAAAATGAAGTCTGTTCGCGAAGGACCTCTGACCTCCGAAATGCTAGAAGCTAATCTCAATTCTGTCAAGCATTTATCGATACCAAAAAATCAGTAATAGCTGCCAAAAGAATTTGGCATTAATTCATTTATTAATAACACTCTGTATATGTAATCTTTTGTTTAATTACTTATCAGTGTTTTTTTCACTTACTTGTTGTGATTTTTTGTGATTGACATAGATAAGTGAATATGAATGAAGGTGCCAATCAATGCATCACTAAGTAAATATTCTTCAATAATTAATAGTAATTTAAAGCATTAATTTAAACTGGCACACATCTAGCACACACTTACAAAGACACTCCATTGACAGGATGTTATTGATAAAAACTGCAATTTTCTATACTGATGTCTGTACGCCATGATAAAGTACTCCGTCTAAGTCAACCATCATGCTGCATCTTAATTGGCTTTGCTTGTCATTAACACGAATAAGCGGATGTATTTGATCATCCATAAAAGACAAATGAGCGGTTGAGTCCTGGATATAGTCCGTTGAATGTTATGTGATAGGAACCAAACTAGCATAACAAGCAGAACAAAGATACAGTACAGAAATAACCATATACCTACCTTGACAGATTTGCTGAATAAACTGAACTCCTGTCAACAGATTAAGTGATTGGTAGCATTCCAATTTTGAAGTACAACCATTCACAATCAGAAAATATTACTATGCTGCTCAAAGTGGTGTTTGCCAACTGGCAAGTTCAGAGACATATATTTTTGTCAAGTGCAGATCAAACATCACGAACATTTTTACATTTTTACCACCACTCGAACTTAGAATAAAGAGCTCCAGATAACATACAAAAATCTTTTCCATTAGCTTACTCATAATCAATCGGAAGATTAATCACTTTGTAACAAACAAAGTAGAGAGCTACTTTTAAACCTGCAATGGCTTATGGTGTGGTCTGTAAGAAAATAATATAATAAATCCTTTCTGGCAGTGGCAGCTCATTCATAGACCGAAAGTTTCTAGTTTCAAAATATCTAGCTTACCGATGTGAGCAGGCCCTAGGTATACTTATAGTCAATTTAAATATAGAGCAGAAGATATATTATCTCTAAATTGTATTTAAACGACCCGGAGTTCAACGGATGATATGATAAAATGTCGTGTCAAAGAGTGTTTGTTCAAAAGAAACTACAAAAGCCTACAACGTATGAATGAGAACAAACCATTTGACAAATTGTAAGGGCAAATTAAAGCTAGAGTGAACTAAGGTGTTTATAGGACGAAAAATAAAAAGTGTCCGAGACTGAAGTACTTGCAATATAATATATATCTTATATCCATATAATATATCTTTATGTACTTAATCGTAGATGGTACGTAGATGATAGATGTAGATAGAAAAAAGATTTTTAAGGGACTTACAAAACGTATGGTTACTGCAGATGACATACCTGAATGTCAAGTAGGATAAAGGTAAAACGACATTACTTAGCTTTGCTAAAGTACTAAAAGTAGACTAAAGGTCACAAGATTATAATGACCAATCCCAATCTTATTTTGATCAACGCTGAAGTATAAATCTATGTTTCTAAGCCAAATGAGAAGCTGTGCAATAGCATATATATTTTTACATTTAATATATATTTATAATATATTAATATAATACATAATATTAATATTAATATCTATTTATATCTCTTCGTTAAGTTCAATTAACATAGCACTAGATCGAAGACAAACCATTTCTTAAGCATTTCAAATTTAGTAATGCAATAACAAGAAGTTGATGACAATAAGATAAAAGATATATAAAAAAATACGAATGGTAAACGAATATAAGAGTAAAAATAGTAATATAATTACAAAAACTAATTTTTAAAGATATGTTATTATCTTCGTCAATCATTGTGGGTATATTGTGTAAGGGTTTTTTTAAACGATGCTGACATAAGCATCCCGGTCTTATCACATCCACTGTTATTTTTATTCATACAGATAGCACCTATTACGTTTTAAGCGGATAAAATGGAATACAAAATTTAAAATTTTTTAAAATTGTATTTGCTGCGGCGTGTGATTTTTGCACACGGCACTTGATTCAAATATTCATTAGCAAAAAGAATGGTTTATTAAAATAAACTTCGTTGAGCTCATGGACATATTCGTTATAAACTATTATATTTGTATTTACACAAAAATAATATGTGTAATTAACACATGAACAGCAATCAATATGTTATAATAAAGGTTTTCGCTTAATGCTTTGTAATTAATTTAGCAAAATATTTAACTCTGTATGTGAAATGCGTACTTACGCACTTATTTTCTCAATCTCTTCTGTAATCAAACCTCTTGTAAATATGATCGAGTGAAATAAATAAAGACTTAGTAAATTTTTTTAACAATTAGAAACAGACTGAACAGATCTATCTTGGGCTATTGTCATAAATATTGGTTGGTACTTTGATAGCTTACCTTTTGTTGGTTAATGTTTAATTGGTTCAACCGCGCTTTTTGTGAATCGCAATAACCCATGCCTCGATATCCGACAAGTCCGACGAAAGTCCCTGAGAAACTTTACCGTCGTAGAAGAGAGCGTCTCTTTGTTAGACCATTACATTGATACTTCAATTATTCTGATATTGATCAGAAATTTGTATACTATTTCTTGAGTGTAAGACAAATTCTACTTGGCTTGGCATCTATCATAATAGCTTAAGAATACTTCGTTGCTTGCCGCCTGCAAGCACTTCTCCAGCCTAAGTATTCCTTTTACCCTGAGCTTACTTAGGACCATAATGGGCGTCATGTCGTATGGGGCCAAAAAAAGCCTGTCGTGAGGAAACGGCAGAGGTGAGTACTTTTGCTGATGACTGCTTTTTTTTTTGGGCTAATGTATAATGATGTCTTTTCTTGTTCTAACTATTTTCTCAAAGAGCATTGATACAATTGTATCAATGCTCTTTGTATTTTCTTATCAAATACCCTTACCCTTTATACGTATATTATTTTAATGACTGGCAATTTTCTTTGCCTGAATATTTTCTATGACAATTCATTAAACAATTACGTGTTACCGATATACTATTGAATATGTCATTCAAAATTGCAAAAAATTGCTGTACATACTATTCCATCACCCAGTAATGACAGCAGAAGTTGTATTTAAGTGATGGAAGGGGTTATCAAAGGATAATCAAATACATGAAGTTAATACAATTACTGATAATGCTATTATTTTTACAATTCGTGGACAAAAGGTCATTAAATCCGTAGTTGACTATAAAAGTAAATTATTGGCAAAATTCATGAGTGACCAAGAAGTCATACGTTGAAGTTGAAGTGTTTCAGAAACATGTTCTTCTTCGTTTCCCTCGTTTCCTTTGTGATTTTGTCGTTATTCTGGCTGCAGACGGAAACAATTTCAATGTCAGGTAACGTGTCACTAACAGGTGACACAGCAATACTTCGTGAACAACAGATCAAACGCATTTCATGGGGCAATCAATTACCGGATATTCTAGTCGCTTATTACCGCCATCATGGCGTGCAAAGTCTCATAATGCTTGTTTGCCACGCGGACATCGGTAAGTTTCGAATTATACCACATGCTATCAGTTAAAATGTACCACCCATTACTCAGATGTGACAAATTTGCGAGCACTGTTGCAGCACCTTACGGCAAGTAGCTTCTATGTACAAATCAGCACCGAGAGTTTCTTAAATGATATACGCCATGTGCCCGATGATATTTTTGAACCAAGCGCTCCACCCCCACGTAATTTTATGGTTAACAATGTAACCCACTGGCAAGTATCATTTGTGTTACCTCCATCCACATACAAGGTTGGCATTCTACTGCTGGAGTTTTCCAGCTCCTGTGCCCTGAATATACTTCGCTGGTCAGCGGCCACAGAGCATAACTACTTTACAACCAGTCGATTCTGGCTTCTTCTTACACAGGATTTAAAAGATCTAAATGCATTAAATGATAATGAAATCTTTATACCGCCCGATAGCGAGCTTCGAGTACTATTACATTCACAAACGGAACAATTCACTGCAACGTTGTTGGATGTGTACAAAGTGGCATCCTTTAAGCCACTTAAGATCCGTTTGGTAGGAGAACAATTACACCAGCCTCATCATGTGGTGCGCGCACTGCAGCACTTCGGATCCGCAATTTCTTACAGACATAATCTAGAGGGTATTGAATTTAATACAGCTATTGTTATCGCCTTTCCCGATGTCTTTACTAACATTGAGGACCTATCATTAAGACACATCGATACTATATCTAAAGTCAACCACCGTCTGACCCTGGAGCTGGCTAATCGGTTGAATATGAGGTTGGTCTTTTAAATTTTTTCTGAACGCACATTTAATGTATATGTTTTAAATATATTAATCTTTTTCGACGCTCTTCTTATAGGTACTTTTTTAGTTAAGCTTTTAATGTATATCCTGATTTCTTCAAGGGTTCATGTTTTTGAAATTTATTAAAATTAGTTATTTATTTATATACCAAGTTGTACAAATAGGAATAGTCCTTTTTAAGTTGATTAAATTGACGCAGCAGTTCATACATACAGTAGCTGGAGACTATGGAGCTGAAGGCTTCATAAATTTTATTGAACTCATTTTTGTATATTCGGTCATGTTAAATTTATGACAAGAAAATACTCAATACACGTAAGTGGCAAAATTTCCGCCAGATAATTAAAGCTTAAGATTTGTTGCTACAAAATACTAGAATTAAATACTAAATTGCGAAAAATGTTTTTATAATGGCAACAGCAACAACAACAAATTACCAACAACAGAAAAAAGCTATACTATTCTTTTGTGTTTTTAAAGTAGTTTTGTATATAATTAATTGTTCACTGTAATATTTAAATTTAAATTAACTTTGATTTTTTAAACACAAAACCTTTCCAATTTTATTTTTAAAGTTACAATACTTATCAAACTGTGAATTATGGCTGGCGTCAGCCGAATGGATCATTCGATGGGCTTATGGGTCGCTTTCAGCGATACGAACTGGATTTTGCACAGCTGGCGATTTTTATGCGTTTGGATCGAATAGCTGTATGTGACTTTGTAGCCGAAACCTATCGTGTGAGAGCTGGGATCATGTTTCGCCAGCCACCATTGTCCGCAGTGGCCAACATCTTTTCTTTGCCTTTTGAGAACGATGTGTGGATATCTATTATTATTTTACTATTCGTTACAATGGCAGTGCTTTTATTGCAGATGAGATTCTCACCGTATGCACGAAATATGTCCTATTTTGATTCAATGAACTTTGTCCTAGGTGCCATGTGTCAGCAAGGATTCTATGTGGATGTACGCAATCGGTCGGCGAGAATTATAGTGTTTACTACATTTGTGGCAGCTGTATTCTTATTTACATCATTTTCTGCAAATATTGTTGCCCTACTGCAAAGTCCCTCGAAAGCAATCAGATCTTTAGGAGACTTGGGTCAGTCACCATTAGATATTGGTGTACAGGATACACAATATAACAAAATATATTTTACGGAATCTACTGACCCGGTAACAAAAAATTTATATCGCCAAAAAATCGCTTTGAAGGGAGAAAATGTTTACATGCGCCCAGTATTGGGCATGGAGAAAATGAGAACAGGATTATTTGCGTATCAAGTGGAGTTACAAGCCGGCTATCAAATTGTTAGCGATACGTTCAGTGAGCCCGAGAAGTGTGGCCTTATGGAACTGGAACCCTTTGAATTACCTATGCTCGCTATACCCACGAGAAAAAATTTTCCCTATAAGGAATTGTTTCGTAGACAGTTAGTATGTTTGAATGGGCAGATAATTTAATAACACTAACAAGAATCTTTTATACCCAACAAATACAAAGATTACGTTGGCAACGTGAGGTCAGCCTTGTGAACCGTGAAGACCGAAAGTGGATACCACAAAAACCGAAGTGTGAAAGCGGCGTTGGAGGATTTGTATCGATCGGTCTCAAAGAATGCCGTTATGCGTTTCGAATCTTAGGCTGCATTACTATAATCAGTTTTGGACTTTTTCTCATGGAGCTAATATGGAAGCATAGCAAAAAGGTTTTTCGATTTGCAAAAAGCTACGGAAGTGTATATAATGGGACACAAAACCGATTTATTGAAATTAAAAATTAATCTTAACAATAAGTTAAGTTGGTATGCACAACTCCTTAACCACAGCTCGCAATATATCTAGTGTTTTAAATTGCCAATTTTGTATGTTTTTGCTAACACTGCACCAAGACTCGCCATGTGTCGGCTCTGCAGCGATACACCGTTCAAGTACTTCCTTTTGCTGCTGTTCTGTACCATGCAAAAGCTCAAACTTGTAAAAATATGCCCATGCGTCGCCTAGGTCCGAATCAATTTTTACCTGAAAATTTATAATATATTTTGTTTAATCCTTAAATTTTAAAATTATATAAAATACTTACCGTTCTATTAAACCAGTCTCTACATTTTAAAAACTTATGCTCTGACCAAAACAGTTTAGACACTGCTAAAAGAACATAGGGATCGTGCTCGCACTTCTTAAGTGCATCAACTGATTTGGTCTTTCTCTGTGGCTTTGTTTCCATGAATATAGCCTGTGCCCACAGTTCTCCAGCATTGGGGCATTCCTGTAGTGCTCGTGCCATCATTGTACTGGCGATTTCATATAAACCGGCACGGAGCTCGACACGTATCGCTTCAAGCCAAAGAACAGCAACTTTGGGATTACGCAATCGTCCTCTTTCCAATATGGAGCGAGACTTTGTAAGAACACCTTTACGCTCCTCCAGATTTGCAGAGAGAATCCAAAGGGGTATTGAAGTTGGACATTTCTTCAAAGCTAGTGTATAGGTGACTGCTGCTTGATCAATTCGTTTTTTCTGCTCCTCAATTTGTCCTTTCATCATCCAAAGTTTAGGGAATTCGGGAAATACTTCAACTGCCTCGGCTAGAAGTCTAAGCGCTTCATCATAACGTTCTAAAGCCCATTCCAATCTTGCAGACTTCATCATAACACGCGGTGTTGGTGCTGATCCTCTAGCCTTAGCCAGCAAACGTCGCGCACGCTCATACTCGGAATTTTCAGACTCTAGTTTGACAGCAGCCAACCAAATGTCTTCAGAATTAGGATTTGCCTGGAAAGCTAAAGATAAAATGCCTCTGGCAGCAGGAACGTCACCAGCCATCCATTTGGATTTGGCACCCATCAGCCACAAAATCTCCGATTTCGGACAGTGTGCAACAGCACGTTGCAATAAGGCTTCCAAAGATTCTCGAGTGCCATGGTTTTTTTCAAAGTATGCAGCACGCAACCAAATACTTTTTTTTGAGGGAAACATCTGCAGTGCATGCCCATAGACAGCACGAGCACACTCAAAAGCGTTTTCCTTAGCACACTTCAAATTAAAGTAGATCATTTGAGGAATCTGAAATTCAATTTAGTCAATATACTACTTACAAATTCGGCATCATCGATCCAGGTTTGCTTACGGTCTTCCTCCTCGACACCAATACCAATAACAGCTTTTACAATGGACTGACAACAATTTACAGCTCCGGATTTTTCGGCTTCAATAGCCTCCTGAAACCAGTGGTCTCGATTGATTTCTACTCCGTTCGCTGTAAGTGATGTTAACGATCGATCAACTATTTTTTCAACCATGTGAATATTTCCATTAGCCTCCTCCAACTTTGCAGCTGTTGTCCAAATTTGACGGTCTGTAGGAATATTTTCACGAGCCTTGTTAAGCACCTTTCGTGCATTTTCATAAGTTTCAAGACGTGCCAAAGCAAGCCATAGTTCCACACTAGTATTACAACATTCTACAGCTCGAGAGAGCAGTATACGAGCGTCGTCGGGATTTTCTAATTCCACGGCCGCTTTCCACAAACGAACTGAGTTGGGAATATGCTCTAAGGCTTTGCGAAAAACACGTCGCTTAGCTTTGGTTTCATTTTCCAAGTCGGAAGCCTTTATCCATATTCGTACTGAAGTGGGTATGTGACGTGCCGCCTGTGCAATGACTGCTTTTGCTGTGTCGGGTGGTTGAAGACGTGCCGCTTCCAACCAAAGATCTTCTGACTGTATATTCATCTCACAACCACGCATTATTAAATTACGTGCCATTTGCACCTTGCCAGTGACCTCTTCTAATCGCGCTGAAGCTATCCATGCTGGGGGATGATTTGGATTAGTTTCACGTACACTTTTTAACAGCAAGCGCGCCTTCTTAATATCATTAATATCACCCCCATAGGTTGGTATCATGCTTTGAAGATCTGTTAAATAACCCTTGGGATCAACAACTGTTTGACCTGTAACAGAGTCTGAAACTTGTGAAAGCTTAACATTCATAAGTGTATTTCTAGCTTGTCCAATTTTACGTAAGTCCAGATCACCCGTTGGAGTTAGCATACCAGGCGTGGCTACGCCAGGTACCATAGATGACAAGCCTGAGCTTACGTTAAGAGAAGTTGTGCTTTCCCCACCCAAATTACGAGATAGAACACTATCGGGTAGCGGTGTAAACTTTTCAGCTCGCGGATTACGCTGTTTTCGATTGCGACTATCACCCACATCAGGTATTGTAGACCACTCTTCACTGGTAACTGTGGCTAACGATCGCTTGAGATCACTAAATTGCTGCTGAATTTTGGGCCGTTCTTGTCGATACCGCTCCAAATCTTCACGTAAACGACGATCCCGATATTCTTTACGTTTCTCATCCATACGCTTTTCTATTGAATCGTAAATGGCGTCAGCCTCTTCATCATCCTTATCATAGGGATCCTTTGAAAACAGTGAGCCACTATAACCACTAAATTCGTCATAATTGGAGTCATTTAAATCCTCATCTTCCTCCTCTTCTTCATCTTTTTTTTTACGCTTAGTTGCTGGTGGTGCATGGCGATCATCAGAAACATCGTTTGCATCACGAGCTGGGCCAATATCCGAACGTGTTGTAAAACCAGTAGCACTACATGAAAAATAAATATAAATATAGAAAACTTGTTAACATTTAAAAAAATTATACGTTATACTTACCCTCGACCTACACCGGCAACGTATCCAAGCGGCGCGGGAACTCCTAAAAAATGCTTTTTATTACGATTAGCAATGACCGCAGCAGTTATGTTAGACATGTTTCGGTTAATTTTCGCAACAAAAATTAAGCAAAACGTTTGCTACCCGATCTTTCTTCTTATTTTTGCCATTCACAATTTAAGTACACAAGTCCTTAAATAACGCGATAGTATCACCAGCGTAGAATAGAAATATCGATATGCTTGTATCGTATAAAAAAATCACTTACTATTCAATTTTTATCGAAATTATTTTTAATAGTCATTAAAAACATCGAATTCTTTATATATCGAAAAACGGGAGAATAAGAAAAATATTGCAAATTAAGTTTGCAAACGAACACTGCAAAATGCCAGTGCTACCGATGCCGCTTATGCAGGTAAGTTAATAAATCTTTCTTAATAAGGTGTTGTTTTAATTCTAAAAATTGTAGAATGCCATCGACCCTATGCAAGTTGATGCACCTCCGAACGAGGACAATGAAAATAATGAAGAGCAACAAATTGTTGTCGAGAATCCAAATATTGATTTAGAAGTATATGCAAATCAATATATTGGCATTGCCCGACTTGATCGTCTTATATATGTTGCCGACGTCTGTCCTCTCCTTGCACTAGAGGCGCTTAAAATGGCAATTGCCTATGTACAAACAACTTACAATATTAAAGTCTATCAGTTGTTGCACAAGCGGTTGGGTGATTTACAGGCAGTTGGTAGCTCTGGTGGTAGTGCAGCTGTTACGGCCGACAATGAACAAGCATGCAATTCCGCTGCTGTTGCAGCCTTACTACCGGATATAGCTGCACAACCAGTAGCAGCAACGGGTCAAAACAATGGAGAAAAGGATGCATATGCCTATGATGCCGTCTGGGTGGACACTAAAATGAAGAAGGCAGCACTCATATTAGAAAAATTAGATTCAGATCTTAAAAACTATAAATCGAATTCAATTAAAGAGAGCATCAGACGAGGACATGACGATTTGGCTGACCATTACCTAAATTGCGGAGATCTGACTAACGCGTTGAAGTGTTATTCACGTGCACGAGATTACTGCACAAGTGGCAAACATGTAGCCAATATGTGTCTTAATGTAATCAAGGTTTCCATTTACTTAAAAAACTGGGCACATGTTATGAGCTATATTTCAAAAGCGGAGAGCACACCAGATTTTTCAAAAGAAGCTCATGTGCAGATGCACACGCGTCTTGAGTGTGCCGCCGGTTTGGCGGAACTGCAACAAAAAAAATACAAAGTAGCTGCCAAGCATTTCTTAGCTGCAAGTTTTGATCACTGCGAGTTTCCAGAAATGATTTCCACGAGCAATGTAGCTGTTTATGGTGGTCTTTGTGCGTTGGCCACTTTTGATCGACAAGAGCTTAAGCGTCTGGTTATTGCATCGCCTTCTTTTAAATTATTTCTGGAACTTGAACCGCAATTGCGTGATATTATCTTCAAATTTTATGAAAGCAAATACGCCAGCTGTTTAACGCTACTGGACGAAATCCGTGACAATCTACTGATCGACATGTATATAGCCCCTCATGTCAGCACACTTTACACAAAAATACGAAACCGCGCACTTATTCAATACTTTAGTCCTTATATGTCTGCCGATATGAACAAGATGGCTATTGCTTTCAACTCATCAATAAGCGATTTGGAAAACGAGGTAATGCAGCTAATTTTAGATGGACAGATACAGGCACGCATCGACTCACACAACAAGATACTTTATGCCAAGGAAGCGGATCAACGAAATAGCACTTTTGAACGTGCTTTACTAATGGGCAAACAATATCAGCGAAATACCCGAATGCTTATTTTACGTGCTGCTATGCTCAAAAGCCACATTCATGTTAAAAACGTTTCCCGGGATAGTGGAAACAACCATGGCACAGAGTTATGTGTTACTGCTGGTTCAAGTACGACCCCGCAGCTGGCTCGTATTTAAAAATTTTTCAGCATTCAATAAAACAAAAACAAAAAAAAAAACAATTTAAGTTGACCTTATAATTTTTGCGAATATTTCTTGTCTCTTAAAATAAAGTCTTTCTTAAAAAATAATAGATTAACATTTGTCTATTACATTGAAATCTAATGGGTAACCAAGTATTTTTTAATAATCTGTTATTTGAAATGAATTTTTATATAGCAATTTAGTTTTATGTCATAGTTCTAATACAAGAAAATAATATTATAAGCTTATAAAATAAAGAATTTGAATTGTATATTTATGAAGTATGAACAGGTTGATTTAACTCGTACAATGGATCGTTTTACTTTCTACTAGCCTCACACGAATCTGAGCTAACAGTTTCAGTGTAAGTATTACAAACGGCTATCTCTTTCTTACATTTCATATTAAAAGTGCAACAATTTCACAATTATTCTTAAAACTTATATAAGAAAACATTTCAACAAAACCTAAAATAAAACCAAAAAACATATTTAAAATGCCTTCAAAGCCCACATCAAATATCCTATTGTATATCATATACAGTAGAATCCGGTTATAGCGACTTTCAAGGACCGGCGATTTTACGTCGTTATACCCGGAAGACGCACTAACCGAAAGGAGCAAAAAAAATTTTTTTTTGTTTATTTTATGGTTGCCATGTTCATAATAGGTTTTAAGATAAAACAAATTAACTTTTTAATCAAAACAAAAAATTTAATAAATTTAATTCAATAACATGGGTTTTTCATATGTCGTATGAATGAATAAGCATTTTTGCATTAACTCACATTGGCGAATTTACGCATTCAGGTTTACTTGGAAAAAAGCAGAAGAAACTAGAAACATAACGGGACATCATATGGAATAGGCTACTGCTTAAATTTTTTTGGCATTATTTCGCTGTAATTTTTTTTCGGCACGTCGCAATATCCGGTTGATTTGTGAAAAATCTGGCGTTATAAGCGGTTTGTCGCTAAAAGCGGAAACGTACTAAGCGAAGGGCCTTTCATATAAGTTTGTGTGGGGACCAACCAAGCCATCGAGTTTTAGTCGCACCAACCGGACGGACGCTATAAGCGGAGTCGATATAAACGGATTCTACTGTATATATGTATACATATTTAATTTTTAATATAAATCGATAAGCGCGGCAATAAAACTAGCATTGCGACTGTTTATTTTTCTGATAACTTTTTTTTACATTTTGTTATGATAACTTCCTGCACTACGTTCGATAAGATCGCCTTTACTATGGACTTCATTTCGCTTGTCTAAGTGTTGACGCCGACTTGATAACTCTCTGTCATGATGTTTTTCAGTCCTAATATATTTTCTTGATTTTGTTTCCTGGTTGTAGTGTTGATTTTTTTCTTTTCGCTTTTGTTGATCAAACGAACGGCTGGTATACTCCGGAGAGGATGATGTTGAAGAAGAGTCATCACTTTCAACTGATATAGATACTTTTCTTTTCAGTTTTTGTCGTTTGTTCTTTTCCATACGCAGCTCGCTAGATTTATTTAATTTTTCTTTTGATGAGTTGGAATCTTTTTTATTGCTTTTAAATTTCATGCGCTCAATTTTTTCAAGCTTTTTAAGTAGCTTTAATTTTTGTTTTTTACTCAATGATTTAAGAAAAATAAGTTCATTTCGTTTTTTGACATCACACGTAACTTCATCTTCTCCATCACTGGGCACAAGTTGATGGCGCTGTTGTACATCTTTAATATTTTGCAGCTCTAAAGCCGATCGCTTCATCATCAAGCCATCATCCTTCATCTGTTCTTCAAGCATATTTTTGGACATTACGTCATTAGCTTCTGATTCGGAGTGAAACTTTCGTGCCTCGCTCATAGAAATACTGTACATGCTACATTCTTTGTCTGTGTTAATGTGACCCCATTTATGACATTTGAGGCAACGCACATTTCGCACTTGAATACCAAACGGCTGATCCCTTATTTCAGTGTCTCCTTTACAGTAAGATTCACGTGGAGCATTATACTTGCGCTGCCATTCAAATTTGTATTCCGGTTCATTATCATCTTTTCCTCGTTCCTTGCGTACACCCGGTGGCGGTTCATACATGAAATTAACACTTAGTTTATCTTTACTATCTTTGCTAAGCATAGCTTTGTTTTCATGCAAATTTTGTTCCTTTTCATATTGTGTGCGCAGTTCTTCTTGCTTCTTTTTGTAAGCATCAGCCTGCTGTTCTGCCATCCATACCTTTATTTAAAAAAATTATTTATTTGTATAGAACTATATGCGCATAGAAGTTATTAAAATACTTGCCCGTTTTAAATTATCCCTCGAGGCAGGATGAAAGAATTTTTTACACATATAATTATTAAACCCTTTACCCATCTTGCCAATCTATATTATTTTGAAACTAAAATATGAAATATTTGTCACTTCCTTTTTTTTTTTTAATTTATTTATTTATATATGTATGAATCAAAAATTTGAGTATATTTTCATAGCATATATGACAGATGTCAAATAATTTATCATCTATTTAAATATCACTTTTATAAATTTCCTGTATAAAACGTCTAACACAATGCTTGTGTACAATTTTTATGCTAGAGCTGGCAATTTAAATGTATATCGATATATCCATTGTTGCTACTACTCTTGAGATAAGTATTCGGAAAATAACAAATTTTTGAAGCTATAATTTTTTTCACAAAAAAACCCTTTTATACTTAATACCTAGATAGAAGCATGTAAAAAATCAACTATTTTTTATAAAAACGTATATTAAAAATAGTAAGTTTAATTATTTTTTTTATTAAATTTAATTCATGTTAAATCATTTTGTGTAATCGTATTTTTATACCTTATTCATAAATATGAATATTTTGATAGTGTTTTTTTTATACTGCTGCTAAAAAGAACCAAATGAACAAGTACATGGCTCATATTTTTTCATTTTCTCTTTAACACGATATTAATTTACTTTAACAGTTATAAAATGGAGCCGAATGATATGGTCTGCTGTCCGTACAATACATCACATAAACTTTTGCGAAAAAGACTTCAACAACACATACTAAAATGTCAAGAATTGTTTAAAAACGAAGTAGAGCTACTTGTGTGCCCATATAACAAATCTCATTTACTACCTGAGATGGATTATTTTGTATGTTCTGTTATAGAAAAATTCAAATGCCATTCATATTTATTACATATCATTCACAGCAACACACAAAATCATGTCCTGACCGTGCACTTATATTGAACAATCAGCGAGGTAATACCGTCGATGTGAACGAAGCAAAAAATCATGAGATCGTCGAATCAGAGGAGAATTGGGACAACAACAATACTGCTGACTACGACCCACAAGTTAAAATTTCAAACGATCATATTATACGTGAACCTATTGGCGTCTTTCCTTCTCAGCGCAAATCATTTATTAAGAATCGCAAGCATTTGCTTCGTGAAGAAATCGCATTCAATCCTGATATAGAAACAAAAAAAGCAAGACAATATAAGACTAAGCATTGTCAATTGATACAAAATCGCTTGTTACCCTATGTCAAAAAATCAACGCAAACAAATGAAACAAATTTGAATACAAAATCATATACGTAAATAATATATTAACAGCACATCATGTACGCGATTATATGAAGCTTATAAACACTTATCCTCTTATGCTATTAACTTAAAATTGAAATAATAAATTGTTTTCATGAAATAACTGAAATTTATAAATGCGAAATTAATAGTTTGTCTTAAGAATAATCTTGGAAAAATTGCAACTCTTGCCATATAATGAATATAATACATATGTATAATATATATTTTTATTTGCTACTTCACGCCGAGCGAATCGCAGTAGTGTTATATTGATAAGTTTTTTTTAATGTGACCCGCATAGTTCGTTTTTATTTCTAAAAAATTTGTATATTGCCTTAATTGTAAATTTCGAAAACACACTACTGTAGTTATTAGACTCTAAACTAATTAGCAACTAACTCTATTTGCCCTGTGCTACAAATTATAAAAAAAAACAACAAAAAATATTTAACGCCAATTTATTCGACATCCCAAAAACATTAAGCAACCTTAAAGTAAAAAATTTGTTGCTCTCTTACTACTTCTATTAACGACTAAATGGGCTTGCTAAGGCCAATAAATTGAATATAACAAACCTTTCGTTAAAGATGTTTTTTAGAAAGCAACAAATACCAAAGCGTTAACGGAGTCTGAACATATTGTATTAATATATACAATTCAATCCAATTAAATAGTAAGGCTAAATAAATTATTTTACAAACAATTTTTTGAATTTGATATTACGTTATTATCACTTTCAAGACTTGTTGCAGATTTTAAACAAAAATTATACAGCAGAATATTTCAATTAAAAGAAAATAACGTTAAATAGTGGTTTTTAAAGACCACAAATACAGCAATTAAGATCAAATTAGTTTAAGGCACAACCAAAAACAAGAAAAACGATTTAACTAATAACTCCCATGTCAGTCATGAGCTGCACTTTTGCAAGCACTACGATTGTAATCAACCAACAAAACAATAAAATATATCAAAGAGACTTTAATTCACTTCCCTTTTCATAAAATTTTTTCTTTAATTCTTGAACCCGCTTAGTTTCCACTACATAATGTATGGCACGGCCATCTTAACACACAAACAAAAAATAATATAAAAAAATTTGAAAATATGTAATTTTTCTTTTATTGTAAAAGAACTGTAGTTTTTCATTCACTTCACAGAATATTAACACTTAGCGTTACAGTAAACGCTCTTAACTTATGTTACTGCGCACGTTACTCATTCTGTTGGTGTTAGGGTTTTACGCGGTTTCCATGGGCTGAGCAGCAGTTTCTTCGGTGTATTTTCCCTTGTCCTTGCCCAAAGCAGCCAAACGACCTTTGCTACGACGTTCCAAAATGGCTTTGCGATCCTTATCAAGTTTCAGCTTAACAATAAGCACCTTGCTGGGATGAATACCAACATAAACATTGGTACCGTTAGCATTTTCACGCTGAATTTTTTCCACGTAAACGACGAACTTCTTGCGATATGCCTGAACCACTTTGCCAACTTGGTTACCCTTGTAGTGACCACGAATGACTTGAACCTCATCGTCCCGACGAATAGGCATTGAACGGACGTTATACTTTTGACGTAACTCCTTGGAAAGAGGTGCAGACATCAAACGGCGGCGAATGTGCGAAGGTGCCTGAAAGTGACGCTTACGGTTCTTCCTGCGCGACGAAGATACGAACTGGTTCAATTTCATATTGATTGGTTGTGTAGGCTATGAATAGGATAAAATGATTGACGAAATTAGCAAATTTGTGTTATTTCAATTGTTTGTTTTCATTTGTATATAAAATAAAACTTTTGAAAATTTGACTTTAAAATCAATTTGGCAGTTGTAATTCACTTATTTTATTTATCAACATACTAATATAAACAAGGATTACAATAAAAATACAAAATTAGTTTTAACACAAAAACTTACACCAACTACTGTCGTACAAACAACGAAAAGAAAGAATTTTGACAGATACAACGACGGAAACGTCAAAATCGTTTACTCAATATGGTACTATCATATTTTACAACACTTTAACTTGTGAAATTTACCACCACTCAACAGTTGTGCAGCTGTTCGATATTTAGAAATTTTTAAGGTAAGTTTTTCAATATTTAATAACAATATAATCTTCTTCATAGATATTTTTATTTTAACGGTCATAGATATTACTTAAAATATGAAATTATTACAGGAATATTATGGATATGTCAATATTAGAACACATTTAGTAATTTTGTATGTAACCATTCTGTTTTTAATATTGATTGAATTTCTACTGGACTTCGATTTTGATTCTGTTTTTTACAAAGATTTTAAAGCTGTTCATGATTGTCCTTCAGCTTAGATCCTTTTTAACTACAATTTGAAGTGCGATCATTTATTTGAAACAACAATTTTAAGACCAAAGGAAATTTAGTGGTAAAATAACAACTGAAACCGAAACTTCAAGATTTTCTGCTATTGTTCAAAAAATTTAAAAATTTTTATTTTTTAATTTTATAATTTTTTTTTTTAAATAATTCAAATTCCATCGTTGTGTTTATAACATTTCCATAACATTTTTTGTGAATGTTAGATTAATGTTAATTACAACCGATCTTAGAGCTTTTGAATTCTTCTGGTTGTTCGATCGGGTACCGGAACCTGTTACTGGAGTCAACTTATAAATTAGTTTCGCGTGGATTGTCAGTTGATGCTATAGTGCGTGGGAGAGGTCAGAGTATCAATAATTATTAGCGTGTCAGGTTAAATAAAAAAACATACACATTCACAATGTTAAACAGCTTGAAAAAAATACCTATACGTATGGTTAGTAAGTGCCACGCCTCTGAAAACATTCAGATAATTTTAAACTTAAAACCTAAATTGTTTTTAATAGCTGGCTAATGCAGCACGTCAGCAAAATGTCGCAATGTCCTCTATAACGGGCTTGCAGCCCCCCTTGACATATCTTACTGACGATGAGAAGATGATGAAGGAAACAGGTAAAAAAAATGTGATCTTTTTTTGTTTTTCTATTTATAGATTTAAAAAAAATTTTATTAAATAATTTTTAGGTCCGTACTTGTAAACGTCGACCTTAAATTATTTGTTACGTAAAGCATCGCATGTTGTCAAAATGGGTTCTATCCATATGTTTATTATATGTATGTGTACATATATTATTATATATTTATGTACCTTTTTACATATATATATATTTTATATTATATATAATATATTTATTTTTATATACATTTTTTATAATATATATATTTTTATATATATATATATATATATATATATATTATATTATATTATATTATATTATATTATTATTATTGAAATCATTATTATTACTATTATTATTGCTATTATTTTTATTGTTTTTATTTTTATTGTTATTATTATTATTATTATTATTATTATTATTATTTTTATTATTATTATTATTATTATTTTTATTATTGCTATTTCTTTTTCTATTACTGATAATGTTGATGATGGTGTTGCTTCTCGTAGCTTGGTAACTTACAAACGTGAACTATAAATAAACTTGTTTGACGTCGCAACAGCTTTAGCTTTTGCCGAAATCTTTTGTGAAGCAACTGTAGTGCTCACTATAGGAAAGCTTGCTTTCTTACTGAAATTTACGAGTTCTAGAGATCAAATTTTAAGGGAATGCATTGGTGCTATGTTGTTTTTCTGTTATTAACTTTATAAAATCAGTAATTAATTAAAATGATTGAAAATAAAAAAAAAAAGAAAAAAAATAAATAAATAAAAAAAAAGATAATCTCGATTAATAAGAAAAAATAGTTCTAAAGAAGTGGGGGACGGAAATAATAACCACATAACAAAACACAAAACAAACTAGCGTTGTTCTTTGTTCACTCACATGTCAGTCAGCTGTTTTGTTGTAAAATTAACAAAAACTTAACGGCGTTACACCTGTGATAGAGAAATTAAATTGCGATCTATGCCTCACGTTTCTTGCCCTAATGCTGTTCACTGTTTTAGTGACGCAAGAGAGCTTTACTATGTGCGGGGGGCACTGGTCGCGTGCTCCACTGGAGAGTTGAATCAACAGAGGGAAGGGGAAGGGACTTTTAGTTGTGTGTTGTTCACAATCTTAAAACCAACCCCTCTCGTAACCTGTGGTTCCTAGTTGGGGAGCTGACAAATTTTTTTATAAATATAAATATGTTACTCTCTTTACTCTTTCTGTGCTTGCAGCAGCACTTACATTTTATTATTATTTAAATTGCGTAATTAAAAAATAAATTGCCAAAATGTCTCTATTAAAATTTAAAAAATAGGCGCCCAAATATGCGAATATCGAGTGACATGTTTACATTTAAAAATGTAACTGCTTCAATCTTAAAATTGAAAAGCTGATGATAAGCTAGTCATAAAATTATAAAAAGGATATATGTATATAAATGAAATGATACATATGTGCGAAATGTTATATTTAATATTAAGCTCCACCGTGTTTGTAAGCTTTTTGAAGGTGCACCCATATTAAAAATCTTTGTATACATTAACTATTGATCCATCATTAGGCCGATTGATAAGTAGCTCAAAAACTTTGATTAATATATGTCCTTGATCATTTTAGTTGCAAAATTAGCACAGGATGTAATTCTGCCATTAGTAAAAAAAATGGACTTCGAGCATAAGTTTGATCCATCTGTTGTTAAGGCTGTGTTCGAGAATGGCCTAATGGGTATTGAGATTGATACTGAACTGGGCGGAAGTGGTTGCAACTTTATGACCAACATAATTGTGGTCGAGGAGCTTTCAAAGATTGATCCGGCGGTTGCTGCTTTTGTTGATATCCATAACACATTGGTCAACTCGTTGATGATTAAATTTGGTAATACCGATCAGAAGGCGAAATATCTACCAAAGCTGGCGCAGGAGTACGCAGGCAGTTTTGCTTTAACGGAACCTGGTGCAGGATCAGACGCATTTTCTTTAAAAACTGTCGCAAAGAAGGATGGCTCTCACTATGTTATTAATGGTACCAAAATGTGGATCTCAAACTCTGATGTGGCTGGAGTGTTTTTAGTGTTTGCAAATGCTAAACCCGAAGATGTAAGTTTAATACTTTATTTATATTTCAATAAATATTCTTTATAAATAAGCTCTCTTTTTTAAGGGTTATCGTGGCATAACAACCTTTATTGTAGACCGTGAGACTCCAGGTCTGATTGTGAACAAGCCCGAGGACAAATTGGGTATTCGAGCTTCAGGTACTTGCATGCTCACCTTTGACAACGTTCGTGTGCCTGAAGAAAATATATTGGGAACCTTCGGTCATGGCTATAAATATGCCGCTGGTTTTCTTAACGAGGGTCGCATTGGTATTGGAGCCCAAATGGTTGGTCTGGCCCAAGGAACTTTTAATGCCACAATTCCATACTTGTTGGAACGCAAACAGTTTGGCGATGCCATCTACAACTTCCAGTCAATGCAGCATCAGATCGCTACAATTGCCACAGAAATAGAGGCAGCTCGTCTGCTTACCTACAATGCCGCTCGCTTGCAGGAAGTTGGTGCACCTTTCCTTAAGGAGGCGGCCATGGCTAAATTCTACGCTTCAGAGGTGGCTCAGCGTACAGCTACAAAGTGTATTGACTGGATGGGCGGCGTTGGTTTTACGCGCGACTTTCCGCAGGAAAAATATTACCGTGATGCTAAGATTGGTGCCATCTACGAAGGCACCACCAATATGCAGTTGAGCACTATAGCCAAATGCATTAAAAAAGAATTTACGAATTAACTAATTATTCTCCATATATCTACGAAAAGCTGAGATATCGTACGTCAGATACGTCAAGTGCATTTAAAAAAGTTGGTTAACGGGTTAGCAATCGTTATCACCGCATTTAATTTGATGTTTTTTTTACTGTAATATATTGTATCAAATACAAATAAATTGTTTAACTAAATGAATTCCCTAAATGGAATGTCCATCGGTTGTGGTAAAGGCGGCTAGTAATACGTTGATCACAGTAATTAGAAAAACGCCCATTACAAGTATCTCATTGGTTCTCATATAGTGACGACTCTGGCAGTGTTTAAGACGTCGCTAAAATAAGATTCTTCATTGTTAGTCACTTGGGACTGAGTTAACAATACATATTAAATAAACAAACCTTAAAAATAAGCACAAATCCCACCAGTACTTGCAAGACCAATGAGAGCGTTACAAGCACAAGGCTATAATAAAACGTTGAGGCTTTAAAATTGTAGGTGACGAGAAATCTTAACTGATTTGCATTGGCGGAAAGCAAAGCTATATCCATGAGGCCTGAATTAAAAAAGAAAATTATTTTTGATTTTAACTTAAAGTCTGCAACAACTTGAGAAAAAATCAATTTAAAAAAATTATACTCATAACAATCAGTGAAAACTTTTACATACCCTCGGCAATATTTTTGTTGGCCGCGTAGTTGTTTTCTCTAGACAAATCAGTACTAGGACTTAGCTTTTCTTTTGTTCGAGCTGTGGTCATCAGTTCGTTTAGTTGAACAGATGAATACTGATTGAACTCTGTTTCAGTTTTACAACACTGGCCGGTAAATGTGGTGGTAACGCTATTTCCGGAATTAAGATCGCTTGCTAGATTTATAACGACATCGTCGGTGCTACCCATTGCTTGCTCTTACGCTAAATTGCTATTAAAAACATTGATCCTCAAGTCCGATTTGAGTACTAAAGTTTTACACAAGCTCAATATTTCAATGCGTCACTTAGTAAACTAATCAAGCCATCAAGACTTGTGGTCAATTTAATTTTCTGTTTTTTTCCATTTGTGGTTTTCTACCTGATAAAAAAAGCTCTACACATGGTGTATACGCAGACCTATGTTAAGAACACATATGGCCCTGACTTTACTGTAGTGTGGTTAGAATATATGTTTATGTTTATGTTTTAATTGCACGGTATTCTCTTAATTATTATTATTATTATTCAGCTATCAATGTAAATTTGTTAACATGCTATAAACTATAAAAATAATTTATAATTTTAACCCAAGTGATGTTTTAATATTAGTTTTTAAATTTTCTCACAAATAAATCGAAAACTTCGAAATAATTTTTGTATATAATACAAATAATAAATACAAGAAATACTTAAATACTAATGCAAATGAAGTAACAGATTTTCAGGTACATATTAAATATATAATGAGAAAGGTTAAACAAGTTAAACTTCCAAATGCTTTCGTTGCACCTTGCTAGTGTTTTTGTTACAACATGACCATTATATCTATAATTATGCGTATCCAGCCAAAATTTACTGTGTGTTCATTGGTTCTATTTACACCTGTGTCCATTATTAAATGAATAGTTGATCATCAATGTAAGACTTATTTTTCAGTTTATATATTCGATTTATGTTAACCTGATCGGTAATTATCCTCTTACAATATTCAAAAGTGCCTTAGCCACTAAGAGGCTATTATGAAACAACAACAAATAATTAATGAAACTGCTCGCTTTTAGTTTTTGCAGGAAGGCTCGTCAAATACTACGTAGCGTGTTTGCAATGAACATGCAGCTGTTCAAAAAAAATAAAAAAAAATAAAAAGGATGGGCGTTACAAAAGTACTGCAATTGCTCAGATATTATTACTTTTTTTTTTTAATGACAACGTTCTATCATTCATGAATCGGATATCCTCAAAGCCTCGGTCAAAGGATGTAACACTAATAGTGTTATAATAGTGACTGCAGCCAGCTGTATTAATTATTCAGTTTTGGAAACTTACCATTGACAAATTGAAAATATCATCGACAAACCAATGCAAATGTAACTTCCTTTCAGCCCGTTAACGATCTATGAGGTCCAATGGCTTGTAACTTAACTAAAAAGTTTATCACACTAACCTAAAACTGTGCATCCAAAGATTTTAAAAAATGCTAAAATAGTCATGATTCACATACAAATCTGGAAACACATTCACTTAATCTAAGTCTCACTGGCCAATTCGCTTGTGCCTCTGTGTGTTACAAAGTATATTTTTCCTCATAAAGCTAGCTTACATATAAGATACACCGATCGCTAAAAACTTCCATCACACCCACCAGATTGCCTTCAGTTTCGTTTTTAACAATTATTTATTTATTTCGCGGGAAACTGTTCAGTGCCTTCTGAATTCGGCCAGGCGCTTGAAATAGAAAAAGAAAGTATAGATACAACAGCTTATCTTTAATTTATTTGATTTCAGGTAGTACCATAAGGGGGTATTGAAAACAGAATACACGTTGCGGCTGTCTTCATAGCCATAAATCAGGCCTTTATTAAGATTTGGCATTTCCTCTTACTCTAAATGTGGTGAAGAGTTTCTACACTATACACATCACGCATGCCATCATTATCGTCCCGCAGAAAACACTGGTCCCGAGGATCACCCAATTAAATTTCAGAGTGTAGGTATATTGGATATATGTATGTATATTGCGGAAGGGAAAACTAGCGTTACATATAAACATTACAATTTCTAGGTTTTCAAAACGGATTTCTTACTTTTTCAGTTCTCATAGAACGTTCTTTAGAACATTTTTAGATTGGTTTAACTGGTACTTAAATATTTATTACGAATATCGTAAAACTTTTTAAATAAGCCACCGATTGTGTATTGTGCTACGCTGAAGCAGAAACAGCTGCCGAAAAGGACACACAATATAGATAAATACTTACATTCCTTGCAATTCATCACATGCGAGGGGTGTTCATTTATTAATGTATTATTTGAAATAAGAACAAAATAGTTTTGAGATATGCAATAAACAGTAAGCAACAAAAATTACAATAATAACACAAAAAACATCAGTTATAGTCGGTTGTTATAGATCGTCAACAACTTTTCATGTTTTTGTTATATATATGCATATAAATATATCAAATATAGAAAGTTTATAGAGTATAAAGTATATACTCTTATGAATATTACATATACATAATATTAATAACAACAATAGTAATGTAATATAACATTACAATTACTATTTAAAACGATATGGTTCCTCTTAAACAATTGACACTCAAAATTTATTATTATAATTATTATTTAAATTATTATAACTAAACTGCCCTCGTTAATTGTAGTCGTAATTGCGTCACAAAAAAAACCTAAGAGAAATTCTGCGCCCTTATTCCCTCTGTAAATAACATTTTGTATTCTTTATTCTCTCTCTATTCGTAATGCATCTACAAATTAACTGGAAGGAATCCCACAGCTCTCTGTATTGCTGGCATTTGGCTCTCTTCGACTAATTGCTTGTTTTGTATAAACCTGGCCAACGCACGTGTTGTATGTTTGCCTTTTAACGGCTTCTTCGGTAGATAAATTGTTTTTGTTTTGATGGCTGTGTCTCTTTATAAATTTCTGTCTCTCATTGCCGTTTAAAAGTTGTGGACTTTGTTTAAAGTATTGTCGTTGCTATCAAGTTTTGATTCTGTTGTACCGTGGAGTAGTGTGTCACAAATTATGCACAATTGTTTCAGAAAAAATAACAAAATGCCTTAACTTTTTGATTCGATTATAACATTGTGTTGTGGGAGTTTATTATCTTTTCAATAGATTTATCTCTATTCAAAAATATTCAATAATTTCTGCAAAATTGAATAGCAACGAAATAACAACATAGTCTTTATTAACTGCAACGGCAACCTAAAAGGTCTACTGTTCTTTAATGCACGCATGCCCCGCAATTCTGTAGTCGGCTCTCTTAAACTTTGCGACTTGAGATCCGAAGCTTCACTCGAAACCGTCCATTATTCGTGTTTTGTTTTTGACGTTAGTATTTCAGTTTAATTCAGTCACTCAAGGTGTTTAGCAGCATTTTTGGTTTGTATTCTCTGATTTCCAATTCTGTGTTTCTCCCCTTCCGTGTCGCTTAGTCTAAAAACAATTGCCGGGTCCGTGTTAAGCAATAATATCATCGATTTTCCTTGTATTTTTTTTGTGGATTTTTGTTTAAAGCTGCAATATTAAAAAAAATCTATAATTTAATAATATTAAAGCTGCAATCGCATCTATAAACTATGCAGGCCCGTAAGATTCTTTTGTGAAGTAAGTTTTGATTTATAACAGCACGTGTATTACCATTCAAAAAATGAAAAATCAATGTTTCCAAACCTAAATGACCGACTATATGTGCCTTGCCGTCGCAAGGCATTATGTATCAAGTTCCATTAGTGTAGTTTAGACACAGAAGTCAAAGAATCGTTTGTGTTTTTTTTTTTGCCAAATGTTAATACGGAAATGTTGTTAGTATTGTAAGTCCTCAAAGTTTAAAATTATTAATCTTTTATTAGCTTACTTAAATGTTAGTGAACGTCCGTTTGATAAGTCAACGACTTTTTCAGCATTCATTCTTTTCAGCATCCATCGTATCTTTAAATAATATACACACACATGTTAATGACATGCATATAAATGTGTATATAAAAGATTATAAAAATATATTTTCGTTTATCAGCTTCCCAGACGCCGTTTTCTACATGGTTTGTATCTATAATGCATACTTGCAATCTGAAGCTCCAACCTCTGACAATAAATGAAAAATAAAAATAAAATAAAAAATCCACAGTTTGTTGTGAAGTCAACAATCATTAATAAATATTAACCCACACACATTCTCTAGAGTATAGAAAACTTACTCGAGCAACAAAATTATTGTTCAACACGAATCAATATAACTTGATTTTCCCGGATAACTATTAATTTTGCAAGGTTTCTAGAATACTTACAGATATGTTAATAAATGAATGATTTCAGGTGGGTAACTGGTTTATTAGTGTGCAAATCTTGAAATTTAAATTTATATGTAATTTCATTTAGGTTAAGTAAAACCTTGCGTAATCGAATTATTAAGAATTAATAGAAAACGTTTTAACATATACTGGTCAATCTTGACTTTTTTTATTTTAATTTAAGAAATAAATAAATCCGGAATTTAGTGTACAGTATATGTTGGTAACAATATCTGATTTAATTATGTACGAAATATATTTTAATGCACGTTTTTCGCTTTTATTACAGATTAAATTCTGTGCTGGGCAATCATTAAGCCTAACACGAAATATTTACTCAGGTACAAATATCCAACAAAATCAATTGACAATTTTTATTTCGGTTAGGACTAAACAAGACACAATAAATAGCAAGCGACAACTATTACAACAATGACACCAGAAAAATCAGTTATAGCGTACATAAATCATTTGATTGTCAGCAACTTTTCATATTTTTGTAAGTATAGACAAGTAAAAGTTATTATATTATATTATGAATGAATAGGTAATTTGAATAATAAATATATATAATAATAATAATAATAATAGCCATTTAATATAATATTATAAAAATTATATAACAATATTGTATAAATAAATTAAATATTTAAACATACGTAAATAATGATGTATATTGATGTATACACTCCAGGGGACGAAATCGATGGATATTTTAACTATTTGGGCGGTGCTTTGGGCACACTGACCTTAACCAGTGTAGCTGCTAGTATTGCCTACTACTTTGCAACACGACCAATACCGGAAAAACCATTAGTGCCTCTGGAAAACCAATCTCCTATGCTAGAGGTAAGCATTAAGAAGATAATTAGCTTTATAGCAATATTTTTTCTAAATGACATAATTATTTTTTTTTTTGTGTTTTATATATATGTGGTATTTTCCTTATTAAAGCACAAGTGCACAAGTCCCAAAGGTGTTTGACATAAAATATTAAGTTTACCTAAACTTAAAAAATCGTCTTCTGACTGCTATTAAGTTTTTAATAAATTTGAAATAACTTTAATAAGCTATTTTTTTATGTATTTATTTTAACTTTTAGGATTGATTATATTCAAAGCTAGGTAAACAAATATCAAGAGTCGTTTTTAAAGAATTTGCATACAATCAAATTAGCTACAATTGAGCCAAAGCTAAAATACATTACAAATGCATCGTCAATTGACCAAGAGATCAATGGGATCATTGAGTTACTCGTGAGATTCACTGACAAAATTTGGCTACATTTTTTTTATCAATTATAAATTAAATTGAAGGTTATATACAAAACCATAAAGGTAGGGGTAGGTTATGATTTTATCTGCTTATTGTTGAGCATTATAACAGCCTTGTAAAGATATATTTTTTACTCATTGACCGCCGACTTCATATGTTTCTTTTAAGTACTTTTTACAAGAAAACCCCTATATTATCAGTCATAAATTGAATATCTGTATTTGTTGCATATATTTCTAGACAAATGAAAGTATCTAAATTTAGGACTTTGTAAACACTCTATCGCAACTTAAATGATTAACCTTCAATTCTTTAAGTGGTTTTAAATGTGGATAATATAATAACATCGATACGTGCGTGCATACGCACATTTAATGTGTATTCAAATATAAATAAATTGTGCCGTCAGTATTACCATTTTTGCCTATACGCAAAAAACTCAAGTTTCTTTTGGAAATATATTCTGTTTTTCTGTGCTTTGTATATTCGGTGTGTTGTTTTAATTAATTTTATAAGAAATCTATGAGCACTTTTCAATCAACATTACAGCTAACAATAATAACAGCTTACAGAATAACAATTATAATTTTATTCAGAACATACACATTTATATTTTTTATCTTTAATGAATGTAGTTTTCAAATTTGTTATAATTCATTCATTCATTCATTCAAAGGTATTTTTAAAATACATATATCCATACATACATGTATACTTTTATAAGCACATTTAGCTCTTTATTAAAATTTGAACTTTCGGCTATGTCAAATTTGACGTTCAATTCTAATATTTTTTAAAAAGTATCTTAGCCCAACATTTTTGAAACTTTTAATTTATAAAGAACTTAATAAACCAGAAACTATTTTCTACGGCTTAACTTGTTTATGTAATATACAACATAAATACGACTCTTATGTATTATATTACACTTGTATAGAAGTAAGTTGTATGTATAAGTATATTTATGCAAACGAATTTATAGTCAAGTGCACAACTATGCGAAAAAACGTTCAATATGTAAAGTAGAAAAGCGAATAAAATTTTTAGGCAAGCGTGTAAAAGCTTATAAGCACTCCTTTGTCCTCCCCATTCGTCTTTTTCAAACATTAAATTGAGAATGTGCTCACACATTCTCTCTTGAAAGGCTTAAAGACCATTTATATGATCTAGGAAAACATTTTTAGCCACGAATTTTTCCAATCAGTTCGGAATTTAACGTTGTACCGTAAAGATCTGAGTGTCGGGAGACTAGTAGCACAATCAAATGAAAAAAGATTCTCATCAAGCAAAAAGAAAACAACATTACGTATACCTCATATAAATACACGACGCAAAACATATATAATCGCGAGAATACGTATACATATTATAATATGTTGCATTATATTTTTTATTATTATTAGTGAATAAGATAATCAAAAAGGAGAAACCAAATAAATTTCTTGATAGTTTGGAACATATTGACACAAATACAAACTTTTAATCATTACGTAAAATAAGACAAAAAAAATTTAACTGAAATTAGAAAGAGCACATACATATACGTAGATACACACTCGTATAAATATTTTTAAATATGCCTTATGTTCATTTTTTAAGTGTCAACTTGTTGTTTTCATCCATATTTCTTTTCCATGTAAATAACAAGTTCAACTTGAAATGAACCACCAAATAACTGATCACTCAATAAAATAGTTGTTCAAATAAAATATAAAATATATAAACAAGTTTAAAACTATTATAGTAAATTACATTTCCAAAACAAAAAAAAAATGCAAGCTTCGCTGTGAACACAGTATATATTTTTTATCAACAAAAATATAATTTATTGTCAAACATCAATAAAATTTTCTTGCATGAATTGTATCTGATGAGATTGACCTTTTATTTTCACGTTACTTCTAAGGGTTTTTTTTTTTGTTGTATACTTTATTAAATGATTTAATGTTGCTATGACCTTATTTGTACTATTGACTTTGCTTAAAGATTCACTAACAGTTAACAACTTTTTTCAAATACCAATAAATTTAATTATATATTAACATTAAAACTTTTAGCTAACTTGCCAAATATCTAGTTAAGTTTTACTTAAATATTAAAAGCGAGAATACTATTTATAATATACATATTCATTAAGTGAAAATTCTATTTTACACATCGAGGGTAGCATGGGCTGTCAAAACTTAACTTATAGTTGATAAAATTTCGGTGATTTTATGCACACAATAAAATCATTAAAGCTTTCATTTAAGATAGCGCATCCTGGAAATATATACAGTGGACCCTTGGTTAACGAATACAATTCGTTATGCGAAAAGTTCGTTAACCGAGGGTTCACTGTATTTCAAAAGGCTTAAAGACCTAATGAAGTTTTTCAAAAGAATGTAACTAACAGATAAAACTTTTGTCTAATCTCTCAAACAATACAATACTTACTGATAATACTAAAAGAGAATCTGTGAAATTTCTGTATGATTTTTTTATTACGTGTTTTTCATTTTGTATATACAACGGACTGCCGAATATATCGTATAGCCCACACATCGTAGAAGCCCAGAGCAAACTTAAACAAAATTAAAAAAGTAAATATAGTTAAATAAATGTTAAAAAATGTAACATTAGTGTCTTTCGTATACAAAGTCATATAAATATATACATATATACATATATATATATATATATATATATATATATATATTCACAATATTTATATATATATATATATATATATATATATATATATCACAATATTTATATATATATATATATATATATATATATTATTATTTAAGAAATGATTACAACTAAAAATTAAATGATTAATAAAAAGAAAAGTTTATTTTAAGCAAATACGCATAGAAAAGTTATTAAGCCCATAAAACAGAATACTTTGCTAGAAACTCTTATGCTATTATGTCTTGCTGCGGTCAAATCACTAATGTGCGCGTTCCAATTGAACTAAGCTGTCAAAGTGATGTGCTTAAGGTAAGCATAGGAGATTAGAAGTTTCAGTTAAATAACATAATTAAACTTAATTTCGCTTCAAATAAAAAAATTATTGCAAAGCAAAAAAAAAACTTTTTATGTTGCCGTTCTTTTATTTCTTTTCTTTTTCTTTTTCTTTTTCTGCTTTAATTTTTTTTTGTAATTTACTGTTAGCTTAAATACAATCCTCTACTAGACACACTGCACAGGGTAGGCGATGTGATCTCCTAGGGTCGTTCAGCCTCGTTTAGTCCATTTCTTCGTGCGTCATTAATATCATGTTCCATATAAAAAATTAGAAACAAGCAACTAATTTTGAACATCTTCATATTCAAACTCAAAAAAAATTTATTTGCCTTAAACGGGTATACTTAAATTGTGCAAGTACATAAACATACATATATGTATTTAAGGAAACTATGACCTTACGTAGCATAATAATTATGTAAGATTATTTATTATATATAGTGTGATCATAAAGAAATGCAATTAAAAAAGGATCAGTGATTTTATTTTGTGTATGTGTCCTTAATTACGTGTATGGATGACTTCATGAAAATAAATATGAACTTTATTAAATATTTTTATGAAAATTGCTGTGTAGTTCATTGCATTTAATCATAAGTGTTGTATGGCTAATTTTAAATTTTAAAAATATTTTTAAATAAATATCGTTAAAAACTTAGAAAAATTACCATAAAGTTATTTCGGTAACATCAGATACTTATAAAATAATAAATAATATTATACAGTTTGTTAAACAATTGTTTGCAAAAAGAAAAACGCACAAATTTCGTATTTATTGACTTATTCCGCCCATGTTTATTAACTAAATAAAGCAACTTTTTTTTAAATTTATTTTAACATAACTATTCAATCCCATAAAATAAAAATAAATAAATAAAGTTCTTAGGAAATAGTAAAATGAAATGGAAAATTAGAATTCTAACATTTATAGTCTGTCATGTTATTAGTTGCAAAACGCAATCTTCAAGTCAAACCTTAATTTTAAAGTACAATATAATTATACTATTTTAATACAATAATATTTGATGTGTCCGCCTTTTACATTAATTACAGATTGCAGGCGTCTATTCAGTGATCTAATCATAATTCATTGATCAGCTGGAGATCCTATTGTTCCGATATTTTTTGCCACTTTTTTTAAATTATTTTTATTAACGAAGTTTTATAGTAGGACTGCGTTTCGCTAAATTTTTTAAGGATGTCCATAAATTTTTGATAGGAACAGTTATGGAGTAGCCAGGTCCTGCACAAGTAGGATTATGTTTAGGGGAATTATTTTCGTACAATTTGTACCGCAGCTTTTCCGGATTTTGGGGATCAATGAACCGAAAATGTTGAATGAAAATGTAAAATGCAAATCTTTATGTTGAAAAAATGTAAAAATTAGAGGGAATCTTTTATTCAATTTTATTCGTTAAAAGTTAGCATATATACAGGAAAGATAAAAAAATAGTAATAGACTGCATTTTATATAAATTAATAAAAATGACTTCCTTACATTTTATTTAACTTTTTACGCAAATTTAAGGCTCAAGACCCAGCCTACTCAATTTGAATATTCGTATAAACACATATATGTATGTATTCATATTTTTCAGAAAGTTAAAAGAAGTGCAGAGACAACTCATCTATATGAGTTGTCTCTGGAAGTGTATACCACAGATGTTTACCATAGAGAAAAGGTTATTTAGATTCATCGTATTTACATTTGAGTATCTGGTGCATAAATCTATTAAAATCGCTTGGTGTGGGATTTTTCTTAATTATAAATGTATGTATATAATTTTAGGTTAAAAAGACCAAAATGTATACATTTAATTAAATATTTAAATTAATGTTTATTGGATTACGGCAATTTATAATATGAGTATTTTTAAAATTTTTTTCTTATCACGTTTATGCTTAACTTTAAGATGTTACATATAACTTAATTTAAAGGAGAACTTCGATAAGTATACTTTGGGTTACCATTGCAAAGTCTACTATTTATTATGAGCGGAAGATATCTGTAAGCAGTACATAACGTTTAGATATAGTTTACATATCACTTGCACAAATTTTTATATACCCTTTTATTAACTTGAATTGGTATAATACTTTTTAAATATTTAATAGCATATATTATTTGATAAAGAATACAGATACATTAAAGAGCTAACATATTCTACAAACATTTGCATGTACACGATTTTTTTGTTTGTTTTTGTTTGGTACAAAACTTCTTACAGGGTCCAGAACAAATACATGTGTCTAAATTCTACAAGGAGTCCAAGAATGGAAAATTTGTTTCTTTCATCACAGAGAATGTGCGAACGTTGTATCAGACGTTTCGCGAAGGTGCCTACGCCTCAAATAATGGTCCATGTTTGGGTTGGAGAGAAACACTTACCTCCCCTTATCAGGTAAACGTAATAAAGAATCCAAATCGACCAATAACTACCAATGGTATTATTTTATGTAGTGGATAAACTACGACGAGGCGTTACTACGTGCTAAAAACTTTGGCTCTGGAATGCTATCGCTGGGTGCAAGACCCAAGCAGTTAATTGGTGTATACTCACAAAATCGTCCCGAATGGATACTGTACGAGCAAGCATGTTATTCTTTTTCACTAGTAGTGGTACCTCTTTATGATACACTCGGTCCTGATGCCTGTGCTTTTATCATACGCCAGACAGAGATGTCTATTATTGTGGTTGAGGATGACTGCAAAGCGTCGATGCTCTTAGAAAAGGCTCCAAGAAGTCTAAAAATTATTGTATCAATTAAGCCCATTAGGCAGACGACTTTGGAACGTGCACGCAGTCGTGGTGTGCAGATCTACTCTTTTATTGATGTTGAAAAGCTGGGAGCCAAGGGTAACCATCCTGAGGTGTTACCATCGTCGGAGGATCTGTGTACTGTCTGCTATACATCTGGTACCACTGGCAATCCCAAAGGCGTGATGCTGACACATGGCAATGTTGTGGCTGGGGTGTGTGCTGTAATCCTACAAATGGGTGATCACCGCATTCGTGCCGGAGATGTAATGATATCCTTTCTCCCACTGGCACACATGTTCGAGCGATGCTGTGAAAATGGAATTTACTATGTGGGTGGCTGCGTGGGATTTTATTCCGGTGACATCAAGGAGCTAACCAATGATCTTAAGATGTTAAAACCAACAGTTATGCCGGCAGTGCCTCGTCTATTAAATCGCGTCTATGACAAGATTCAAAATGATATTGCAGCATCGGGGCTGAAACGTGCTTTATTTAATATGGCACTGAAGGCAAAAGAAAAGGAGATCGCTCGCGGAGTACTGCGTCGTAATGGCTGCTGGGATAAACTCGTTTTTAAAAAGGTTCACCAAGCCTTTGGGGGAAACCTGAGGCTTATGGTTGTCGGATCAGCGCCTTTGGCTGGAAATGTTTTGACTTTTATGCGTTGTGCTTTGGGTTGTCTTGTTCTTGAGGGATATGGTCAAACAGAGTGTACAGGTGCTATAACCCTAACAGTTCAGGGTGATCATGTACCAAATCACGTGGGACCTCCCGTTTCTTGTAATGCCGTCAAGCTTGTCGATGTACCTGAAATGGAATACTTTGCAAATCAAAATACCGGAGAAGTTTGCGTACGTGGGTCAAATGTGTTTCATGGGTAAGCAGATTTGTAGATTTATATATATGAACAGATCTTTAATCAGGTTTTTGATCCTAATGCAGTTACTATAAGGATCAAGAGAAAACAGCAGAGGCCATTGATGCAGAGGGTTGGCACCATACTGGCGATGTAGGCATGTGGCTTCCAAATGGAACCCTACGCATAATCGACCGTCGCAAACATATCTTTAAGTTAAGTCAAGGAGAGTATATAGTACCAGAGAAGATTGAAAATATTTACACATTGAGCCAATATGTCAATCAAGTTTATGTCTATGGCGAAAGCTTAAAGGTGAGTCTCAGTATTTCAGGCAGCCAATTATTTTCATTTATTCAGTCATTTTAAAAATATCAAATTTAAAAATATTGTTAAAACATTATAAAAAAAACAATTTTAATTTATTCACTAATATAATAAAATGCATTTATATAGAGCTGCATTATTGCTGTTGTTGTACCTGATGTCGATGTACTGAAGCAATGGGCTACAGAAAACAATGTTCGCGGCACATTGTCCGTCCTATGCAATAATAAAAATGTCAAGGAACTGATTATGAACGATATGCTCAATTGGGGTAAACAAAGTGGACTAAAATCATTTGAACAGGTAATACAGAAAAAGAAATGTAATTATAGAAAAAATGTAATCCCACCAATAATTGCAATTAATATGTAGGTAAAGGATATATATATGCACCCGGATCCGTTCTCTGTGCAAAATGGTCTTCTAACGCCCACGTTCAAGGCAAAAAGACCACAATTGAAGAGTTATTTTAAGCCACAACTGGAGGATATGTACAAGCACTTAGATTAATGCAATAAACCGTAAACTCTCATAAACAACGAATAATTAAAAAATATTGAAGATGATACTCTAAGTAATAAAACAACAATAATTGTAACAACGGCTTGGTGAAAAATTAGAATATTGTTGTAAATTAAAATTGAAAGAGGTTAATTTTTTTTTATTTGAAATACTATAGAATCGCAAGATACATTATACATTTTACAGGGTACAAGAACAAGTTACAAGATAAAATAAAAGATACAATTTCAATGATACAAGATATAAATTACAAAACTCAAGATACAAATTACAAAATACAAGATACAAGTTACAAGATAAAAATAACACTCTTCAAGAACACATCACCGGCATTTGCTTTAATCGTATAATTTAATCATTGACTAGTAGCTCTTATTAAAATTTAACACCAAAACTAAATGTTAACTATTTCCTAGCCCTATGTTTTAGTTGATACAATTTAAACGTTTCTTAGAAAATAAAATATAGTCTGAACGAAAATATAAACGTATATAGAATATTGAATATTAATTTAACAACAAAAAATAAAAAGCTTTAATTTACTAACACTCGTATACGACACTAATTAATAGTCTAATAGATAAAGAACAAACGTAAAATATAATAATATATATTGCATTATGTTTTAAAATTAATTATTTTTATCGATGCAAAACCGCTCTTAAGCGTTAAAATTATATTAAAACTAACATATATTTTCGTAATATGGTTTTTAATATGTACATGAAATTGTAAGTAAGTTCATGTACAAATTACCAACTAAAAAACATTAAAATGCGTTTTTAAATAAAAGCTTATCGCTGCTCCTTATTTTCATGAAATATTAATTTACAAACACATTTTATATACAACCACTATTTGAGTAAAAAATTTAATTCTGATAAACTAAAAAACAGCAATATCTATGCAATAAATGTACATGCAAAAATATGCATTATATGCATTAATTTCAGAATATAAATACGAAAAAATGTCAATTTCATTTACATAAAATCAATGAGTCAACTACAAAAATTTTCACAGCATGCGTAAACAAACAAATAAAAACTAAAGAATTTCAAATCAAATCTTTTTAATAATAAAAGTATATATATATTTAACCTACTTGAACTGCACTGTCTGCCTTACAACAACAAATAAAAATATAATAAAAATTTAAATAGGTATATTTAATAGAATTTTCAGACTTGTAAAAAATATCTCTTTAAAGGTATAGCGTTAACATAATGCATAAAGTCAATACTTATGATATGAATAAATATTTTCTTAAGTTATGTAGAATAAATCAATTATGAAAATAAATGCCATTAAAACAATCACGATTTAATAAAAAACCTTTAAACACACTTTTTATTTTTACCATTTATATATACAATGCACATAAAACAATGTACACGTGCCAGAAAAAGTCTGCGTACACCCTTCATGCAAAACTTTCAACGAAAAAAAATAATACTTGTAGAAGTGATATCGCTTTGATTTTTTTAATGATTAACTGAAATATTATTAACAATTCTGCCACATTCGCTTTTCATTATAAATTTAAAATTTTTTATTAACACATGGGATTTTTGGCTAGAAAAAGTCTGCGTACACGTTGCTTTCTAAGTGTAAATAAGCTTAATATGCAGCTTTTGGTACCGTTAGATCGCATAAATAAAGCAATTAAAGCTTTTAACGAGGTATAATTGTGACAAATTTTGTCATAATGCTGTAGTAATTTGCAATGGACAGACAAAACAAAGAAGTTGATATTGATTTAGGAAGTGTGATCATAAAACTGCGGGATGAAGGAAAGTCACAGTGAGAAATTGGTCACAATCTTCTGTTCAAGGAGTTATAGAAAGTTATAGATCTACTGGATCTTTAGCGTCCAAGCCACGTTCTGGAAGGCTCAAAGCTGACTGCTCGTGAAAAACAACATTTATTAAAAGCAGTCAGGCTTAAACCAGAAAGTACAGCTGCGCAGATTAGACACGACATTAAATAGACGTTTAACAAGGAGCTCCATGAAGATACCGTGAGAAAAAATTTAAAAAAGGAGGGGTATAAAGGCCGTATTTCAAGAAGAAAGCCCTTTATATCCAACGCCAACAAAAGGAAGCGATTAGACTTTGCCAAAAAGTTCGAGATAGTGTCTTCACCTTTTTGGGACAAAGTTATATTTAGTGATGAGAGCAAATTTTGTATTTTTGGCGTCAAAGGGCGTAAGAATGTATGACGTAAGTCAGGTATAGCCTTCGATGTACGCAAGCTATCCGCAACCGTAAAACACGGTGGTGGCGAAGTCATGGTATGGGGTTGTATGGTGGCCAGTGTAGTGGGCAAGCTGATTTTTATTGAGTCCACAATGAACCATAAAAATTAAATTTAAATTTTAAAGGAAAACTTAAATGAAAGCGCCATATAATTAGGAATTGCCGATGACTACTGGTTTCAACAAGACAGCAACCCTAAGCATACGGCCATAAACACCCAGCTTGCTACATATATTGTGCTCAAATCTTTTTAATTCATATGATATATTGCTTAAAAAAAATTTAAATACATGTGAGAATGTCTACATCAATATTTTATATATTATATTTTTCTCTCACATATTTTATAAATTATATTTTTCTCTCACATACATGTATTTTATTTTCCCTTCCACTACGGAATCACAGAGCACCAACTACTAGACTAGACGCACAGAGTGTTAAACTACAAGAGTGGGTGATAGCTTAACAGCGAAATGTTAATGTTAAAAATAGAATCTTGAGATTGGCTCGGTAATATTAAAACATTAATCATATGTAAATTGTGCAAATAATTAAAATAATTTCACATAAAAACAAAACATTAGCCTCATTGAAAAGGATCTGTGTGATTATTTAGCTATTCCTGTGCTTTTGTCCTTTGTAATTAACCTTTTAATTATGCATACTTTTTAACTACCGAGCCAATCTCAGGGCTTATTATTTTTAAGAGAAAGCTCGAGAGCTATCATCCACTCTTGTATGTGGAACTCTCTGTATTCACTCCTTTTATTTGGCTCTCTTTCACATCCAATTGTAGATAAAACAATAAATAAAAAACCATACAATTTTTAAGAAAAATTACATTGTAATTTGCATTCAATTTATTGCAATTTTAATGTAAAATAACCGAATTCAATTTTTGGCAAAAAATTTTTGGAATGCAAATTCATTATATACTTGGTGACATTTTTTAATTAATTGCTTATTGTTATGTATTAACTTCTGTGGTATTTACTGTATAAGGTTAAAGGGATTAATTAACTAAATGTTATGCAGGAATCACAGCTCACCATGCACAGCCTCGCGTGCTGGCGGTTCTGTGGTGACTTTAATGTAGTCATCGATCTCATGATCTTCGATGCGTGCCAACAAGGATTTAAGTTCCGCATCATAGTCCTTCCACTCAGGTACAATTCGCTGCGCGGCTGTTAATTTGGCTTCCTTGGTCTGAGGGTTATTGCAAAGATCAATGACCTTGGCACTCTTAAAGGATTTATCGCTACACCAGGTTTGACACCACAGCCACTCATCTGGCAATGACTTAATTGCAACCTGGTGTATCATATTATTTGGCAAATCCTGATCTAAGTTAGATAAACTATTTGGATCCTGACTTAGTGCTTGGTACTGGCCACGCAACCGATCACCAGCGGCAATTTTTCGGAAACGCTTTAAGTCAACAACGTACAAAGCGGATATATGATAACGCCTTCCTAGAAGGTGGCTACGCCAATATCCCTGCTTCCAAAAACGAAATCCTTCCATTTCCTTTCTAGAATCACAAAATGGCGTATAGGCATAAGGTGCGCCACCTAAGTCCATAGCATATAACTCTTTAATATCCGTGCGGACAATTGCATCCGCATCAACGAAAATTATTTTTCGTACATTGAGCGGGAAAAGCACATCTAAAAAGAGGATTTTATAACCCCAAATGGTTCGCTGTTTTTCTGTTTGCTGATGTAACCAGCGTGGCCATTTGTATTGTACAAGCTCATATTGAAAGTTATATTCCTTAGCCATGTGTGGCAAAAAGTCTGTAAACTGAGGGGATAAATAGTTTTTGAGGAACCAGAACTTCACTGGTGACTTTGTGTGCTTGAGCAGTGATACCATCATTATGCGCAACAGACGCTCATACAAATGCCCCGAGGCGACGGAAAATATGTTAAGAGTTTCTGCGTCCTCGTTACCAGTTAAAGAACCGCCACCACCGCTAAAAGTGTTAGCGATACTGTTCCAAATACCTGTCTGTGCTAAAACTGTATCATCCGACAAGAGCTCTGCGTGTTGCATTCCCGGTCGCTTTGACACACGTAATTTGGTTACATGAGATCGTAACGAAGTAATCAATACTTGCACATTACCTGTTTGGGCTTGATGTAATGTATTGGGTCCTTCTGCATGGCTTATAGTATATATGTCTGCTGATTTGCCTTCACGCAGTCGTAATGTCCAAGCTCCAGGATTCGCCTTCAGTTGAAAATAGCCCAAGTTGGCCATAACAATGGTGTCTACAAGTGTAGCATGTGCCTTGGTACCCAACACCAACTGTAAACCTCTTGGTGGCGCACCACTTGCAGCATCGAAGCAATGTCCCTCTAGTAGAAGATATTCTAAGCCAAATTCACTGTGCACAGGGCCACCTATGTCACGGAGTTTAATGTTATCCAAATCGTAGACAGCACGAACCGCTTCAACTAGCCAGTTTTCTGGCACATGAAGATGTTGTGTAAGAAGAGGATTTGCAGGCAAACCACTAAACTTGGCTAAAGGACCATCTGCACGCAAGCCATTCGATTCAAATTGAACTTCCGATTCAACTACATAACGATAAAAGTTCTTAACAGGCATATCACTGTGCTGTGCTACCGGCGTTAGATACAATTGAAGATGGCAGTTAAGTGTTTGTCGAAGCAGTATTAAAATAGGTGTCAACTTTTGCGCCGCCCTCGAAGCAGGATCCAGCACAGCAGTTATATCGAAGTGTGGGAGTTTTTTTTGTCTAGCCGACAAATTAACTACTGAATGTGCTGCTTTAAGATCACTAGGCAACTTAAAGCGCGTCTTTGTCTGTCTAGGAAGCAGACTGGCATAAAGTCTAAGTAAAGTATCGCTGCTGAAATCTAATTGGATTTCATTGGGAAACGACTTGAGAATCTCTCTAACCTTTTCACCATATTGCAAATCACTATATTGTGCTAGCAATACAAAATCAGCACTTTCAAAACTCTCAGAGGAGCCGAGTGGTCCATAAAGACGTCCATTGCCAAGAACTAATCGTTGAGATTTGGAAAGTCCAAGCACGCGTTGTGCATAGACGCGTAACATTTTTAAATGCAGATCCGTGCTACCCAAGATGTCCTGTACTTCGTTTGGTATATTTTCAATACGCACAGATTTTTGGCGTAGCCATTTCATCACTTGATCCGTCGCTTGAACGGGAGCTAGTGTTTGCATTGCGGCCCAAGCCAAGCGATTCAAACTAAGTTTATCAAGTATGCCCTCAGCATTAGGAATAAATGCTAAACGCACGCTTTGGCCACTTCGCACATAGTCTAAGCCATGTAAAAGTAAATTTCGTCCATCAGAAGTATCCAGATCAGCAAATACCCAAATGGTTAAAAATTGCAAAGTAGCGTTTCCAATGAGTTCCGTGCTCTGCTTACCACCAAAATACTTTAGATTTGTCATAAGCGTGGCTGTCATATCACGATTAGAGAGCTTATTTAGAGCTGCTACATTTCCAAGTTGCTTTGAAGGAACGCCATTTATATCTAGATATTTGGCATTCTCCTGACTAAGTATACGCTGGTTTAATCGCGGCATTACATGTGGCTGATTCATTAAAAAATTAGTTACTTCTTCGTTGTCAGTTAGCTCACCGCGATATACAGCCTTCTGAAAAACTGTTGTTTGACTCATAATCTCACTGAAAATAGCTTCCTCGAAGTCGCTGTCGGAATTAATTACGTTGCTAGCCATGGGCGCACCATTGAGAAGCGCTTGAGGCTGATTAATACTTTCAAATCCCAAGCGCTGCACAAATTCTAAACTCAACTTACGGCCATAGTCGTACTCTGAATCCTCAACCAAGATATTGGATGCCTTAGTTTTGCTTAAAGAAGTAAATTCTTCTAAAAGTTGCTTAACTATATGTTCCTTAGTAACTGAAGTCGTTGCACCTACAGCGGCGTATATATCTGTAAGAAAACTAAGCGCGGAGCGAGCGTCTTTTTGTTGGGTAACGTAGTTAAAGGCACATGTAATGGCCACATAATCTTCATCTGTTTTTTCCTCGGAAGCTCTAGCATCGAATACCAAGCCCAAGCGTATAGGAGCTTGATGTATAACGAAAGATTCAGCTAACTTAACGATATTACGGGCCTCCAAATGCAACGGATTCACCACCAGTACAAGATTAAAAATATTTTTTCGTATATTACGTAACATCCCGGGAAATGTAGGACGCAACAAATCCATGACTGAAGGTGGCCAACGATTATACTGCACATCCCGTTCAATGTCATTGATCCATTGTACTGAAGAATCTCTTATATCAATTGCAAATTCTCGCTTGCTTGCACTATTTAAATCCAACGCCAGTAATGCACTGGCCAAGTTTCCACGCACATTGTTTCCATGTAAGCTCTCAAGTACGCGCATTTCTGAACGTAACATCTCCACTAATGTGTATAGATCCATTGTATCAGCATCAATAAAAAGACCATTGATAAACAAAGCGCCATCCGGTGGTGCTACGTTCAAGGAACGACCCAAAAGCTCTGTATTATGCTTGACTTCTGCACGCAGTTCATCAGTTACTTTGTGCGCGAGAAGCGTTCGTGCTAACATTGGAAAGTTATTAGCAGTATATTGTAAAATTTGAAGTGCCTCATCGTCTTGAATTTCTGCTATGGCGACTGCAGCCTGCAATCCTAAATCCTGAAACTCCCAAGCCTTTAATTGTTCAATTTCATCATTGCTTTGTAAAAGACGCTGACGAAGTTGATCCAGAGCACGCCGTAGCGTAGGATGTTTAAGCTTGAGTAGTTTAAAATCAAATCCTTGAAGATCTGTTTCATTAACCAAATCTTCTTCCCCAGTGTCATTGCCTGACTCCGGCTTTGGAGCATCATCCTGACTTTTGTACTCTGTTGATTTTAAATGCAATTCTACACCGTATCCCGATAATCTTATAGGCCTTTTACTACGAGAAACCAATTGATGACGCAGTAGGTACCGCACTTTACCAGTAATCGCAGCTTCTTCCAAAAGTTTATGATATGGTCGAAATGCAATACTGCCCAAATCTCCATAAATAACTACAGTTCGCGTGTTGTTCTCACTTCCCGGATAAACGTGGTCAAAGCTGTAGATTTCACTATCTGCATCAAGACTGTTTGCAGCGTATGGCATCCTCAATTTTTCTTCCAGCTCCTCAAACGTACAAGTGAGTTCCTTTCCAACTTGAGCATAAATAGTGCCCCGACAAGAACCATTACCACGCAATTCATCGGCTAGTTGAAAGTGAGTTTGAATACGAGGCGTTAAACTATGCATTGAGACAACAAGCTTTAACAACGGCAACTGGGGTGAGCTCAAATGGGAGCGAGCTACCTGCAAGGCAGCGTTGTATTGTTGAGACTCAGTATCTAAAACGAAATTTTATTCTTTGGTTTTAAATTAACTATTAATATATATATTGTATATATATTAATATTAAGTTGCCTACCGTATTCATTAAGCGCTGTGTCCAATTCTGAGACATCTTTTACGTAATTCCAAAAGAGACCTGTTTGCTCATCTGCAAGGTACTCCGCTATTTCTAAATATAGAGGTGTTTGCGTCCATTTGGCATTAATAAGCGTGGTAATGGGATAACTTTGACTGGATGCTGCCGACACTACAGGGAAATTACACCGTCCTAACAACGTCAATGTTGTCGTTGTTACTAAATAAATAAATAAGGAAGGGAACATTTTTCGTGCGTGTATGTTTTAAAATTTAATTGCTATGCGAACATGTTGCAGTACTTGCAACGCGAAAGAATTCAATATACACAGACAATATAAAATAATTCCTTCGTTAATTTAATTTGAGACGGAAAAACTGATGTGGCGTTTTACCGGCCTTAAAGCGTTGCCACATTTCTATTAAAAAATACCAAAATGTTATACTGATATCTTTTTAATATTTAAAATGCCGGTATTGTTACTATTTTGTACGTTTTACTAGTATAATTTTATTTGTGTAAAATATCACTAATCAAAAATCAATTTAATAAAATTTGTGTATAAATATATATGTATCAGTATATTTCCAATTTCACATAAATTGACTATCAGCTGCGGTCGACTCCCAGCAGTGCTGTCACCATTTTAAGATAATTTAACTGTTGTCAAAATATACAAAAGTGCGCCATAATTATTTAATTTATAAATACTTTTTATAAGAGAAGTGAAGTGATTGTAAATATATGAGGTGTACTTTAGAAGGAAATAATGCTCGTGGCAAGTGAAGAATATTAAATTAATTTATTTAGTATTTATTACAATTAATTATTTTCTAGTCATTGCAAAGGCCGTACATTCACTCTCCAAAGTGGGTAAAGAACTATTTATTGAAGTGGATCTAGAAGGATTAAAAATGCATACAATTAATGCAACACAGTCGGCTGTAGGTAGTATGCGCTTTAGTCGTGCAATGTTTGATATATTTCAGCTACCACCTGGTGATTATTGTTGTTGTAAAGTATCTATGAGGCCCTGTCTTAGTGTATTTCGCAATATGAAACAGGTCTGTGCCTTGCCGCTTTAAGCAAAATAACATAACTAACTGTTTTTTAGGTAGAACACTGCGAAATGATTATTGACATCAAGCGTACAAAATTTCATGTAAAATTACGTTGCAAGCTTGAAACAGTTAAACAAGCGATTATTGCATTTTTGGATGAACAGAACGTTACATCAGCAATTTCTACCGATCACAGCTGCAATATGTGGGTTTATTCATTAATAAGCTACATTTTCTATTTATTAATTTTAATCTTTGTAGAATACGCGGCGATCACAAGTTATTCAATGAAATTTCAAATAGTTTTAATGCTTCTGAAGAGGAACTGACGTTGGAGGCTAAGCCTAGTATTCTTTCTGCCAAGAACTACATTGAGGGAGCGCGTGTCAATGAAAATTTTATGCGCTCGCAACTAAAACTGATGCCAAATGAATTTAGTGAATATAAAGTTGAAAAGGACATGGTCATTACATTTTGCATTAAGGAATTCCGTGCTTTTCTATTATTTGCTGAATCACTGAATACAGACATTATACTAGAGTTTGACGATGTAGGCAGTCCCTTATTTGTAAAAGTTGAAAAACACCTTGAAATTGAATGTCTTTTAATTTTATCCACACTGTCTCCCGATGATGTCAGTTTCTGTGAGGAATTTCAACAGCGCAACATTAACGAGTACAATTTTTCAAATGTAACTCAAAAACGCAGAAACAGCACGACAGAGCCAATAACACAAAAACGTTACCAAACTGATTCTTTGCATCCATTAAATAACGATAGGTTAACACATGCTTCAGAGGCCTATATGTTAGCTGAAGCTGACACTGTTGATTTAATTGATGATGTTGAGGACGAAGCCATGTTGGATGTATCAAACGTTGTAGAGGCCAACCAATTAACTACAGTTTGCAATACTGATATTTGCTTCTATAATACAGAAGATGTTACACCTACCTCAATAAGTACAGAATATATAGCACAAAGTTTGGAGGAAAATGAGATTATACCACAATCACCGGAGCGAGAGCAGAAGCTGCGCACAATATTTTCAAGATGTTTTCAAAATACTTACGTACCGCGTGAACCATCGCCTAATAATCAAGTTTATGCTGCCAACTCAGATACAGAGTACTAGTTTAGTTTAATGATCAATAAAATAAAAATAATTTACAAATTATTTTCTTTTAAAACTTATTTCGCTTGAATAACAGGTAAGAAACAGCTTGTGAGTGCCGACGCTACACGAGCTTTCAGTTGTGCGGTGTTCCAATGTGACTGCTGCAACGCAGAACGTGCCGTCTGTAGAGATACTTGTGTCTTAATAAAAAGTTGATCAGTAGATAATAGTTGTTTAGAAGCAATAAACATAAAGCTACTTGTTAATGCTTTGTGTGCTCTCCAAATGCCAATGTTACTTTCAACTGAAATAAGGTGTCAATAAATAAGATGAAAATTATTTAAAATTCAAATATTACTAAGTTTACGCTGCAGCAAATTGTTGTTGTAAATAGATACAGTTGTACCGACATTTGGCTGTTCATAAGTATCTTCATCTTCCTCAGTTAGCTCTCCGGAAAACTTAGCAGCGAAAACCTAATTTCATGAGTTTACTAAAAATCTTTAATTTTTACGGTTTTGATAAATGCCTCATGATTTTCATGTTCCTCATCAGATTCTGAAGCCTCTCCACGCACTAAATCAGCCATTATATTCTTTATTACTTTATTTTTTTCTATAAATATTAGAAATGATGTCAATTGATCGGGGCAAAACTTATCATTAATCGATAGTTACACAAAAATGTAAAGCACTCATTAGGTTTTGTCTCGTTCCATAAGTCTTCCGAATTTAATTCAAATTAATTATAATTACTATTCAATAATATTCACTAATTATTTTAAAACAGTGCCCAATCAATCTAATCAATTTTGAAATTTTGACAATTCTATCGCAATAGATGGTCAAATTTAAAATATTCATATTATATATTCGATCAAATTATCTTATTGTTGGCAAAGAGATTATGTTTTTTGCATCTACCAAAAAATGTAATAAATCAACTGAAGACTTAGTATAATCCCAAATCAATATTACACATCGTTATCCCAAAAGTTAAAAAAATAACGTTTCAACTTCGCATTTTCAAAAACAAGTTTTATATTTACATTCTGTAAAAATTATTGAAAATATTTTTTTAACGATCCCATTTCATACATGCGCTTAATTTCGGTTCCACCTCCTATAAATATGCCATTAATGAAAACACGAGGGACCTGCGTTATAAAAAAATAAATAACTTTAACAAAATTGAGGAAATTGTGATATTGATAAATTTTACCGTTCGGGCACCAGTCATTTCGCCCAGTACTGACTGTATTTCATTGCCATCTTTACGTTCATCCAATTCAATAATCATTGCTTCCACCTTCATCTTACGAAATGGCTTAAAAAGTTTAGATTTCTCGTATGCAATTACATATGCTTATATGTGTATTTTAAGTTTTGAAACTATTGTTAATCACCTCTTACCTCTTTGGCTATTGTGCAATAAGGACAATAGGTTTTACTAAATATTGCAACTTTATTGTTGCTTATTGTTTGCCTGACAAACTGTGCCTCAACGCTATCCATATTTACTATTACTTTTTTTAAACTGTTAATATTTAAATCCAGAAAAGGAAATGGAAATTTTGTAGATTTATCCGATAGAGCTCGAAGTCCCAGTTTTGTAATTGAATACACTCTTTTGCTATATAAATAAAACAAAATTTTTGATTTACGGGTTACTAAAATACAAAGTCAAAAAGCACAGACGTGTAGCTACGTTTTGTGTTCTACATTGTTGCCAGATACATAGCTGCAAATATCTACTTACTGCGTATTGATAACGATAGACATGGTCAGCACATTCTCAAAAAGTGTAAAAAGTAAAAAATAATCATAGTTAATATGTCTAACTGTTTTGAAAATTGTAATACAGTACCTTTAATATTACAAATGTTTACTTTGAGTTTCTAATAATATGGATTCGTTTTAGACGATATGCTGCTCTGAATAGCTGGTGTGCCGTAGCCTCTTTACATAAAGATCCTACACAAGAGCCCTTTATCGATGTGTCTATAGGCGGCTTACATGTACCCAATGCACGAGTCGGAACACTTTGTGTTTGGGCTATAACCGCACATGGACGTGCTATGTTTCGGACTGGAGTAAACTCCTCTTCACCAGAAGGTTTGCGATGTACAGCTATTACAGCACCCACTGGTAGTGAAATTTCCCAAATTAGTGTGGGCCCGACTGGTTTGACCTGGGCGGTACTTTATAATGGTCGTGCAATCGTACGAACTGGCGTAACTCGTGATAATCTGATGGGTGAAGCGTGGTTAGATGTAAAGTCTCCTATTCAAACAATAGCACAGTCAGATACAGCATTTGGTCTTCGTATTATTCAAATTTCTGTTGGAACCAATGCCGTATGGTGTATTACAAATGATCACTGTGCATGGTTTCGACGTGGCATCAAAGGTGACGCCGCTGGCATAAGTGAAGATGCTGCCATTGGAAGAGGTTGGGTGGAAATGGCTGGAAATCTATCAATGGCCTGTGTCTGTTCCAATGATCAGGTAATTAAAAGCAATATAACTAATTAAACTGAACTGTTTTATATATTTAAAAAATTAAACAACAACAACAACAAAACATCGAAGAAAACAGAAACAAAACTATTCGAAATCAATTCATCTTTGTGTACGACGAAACTAAGATCAGTCTCAGTAAAGCCGATTCTGTTTAAGTTTACAATTCTATTTTAGTAATTATATTATCATGGATTTTTATTGCATTTTATTATTGTTTTGTTGTTGTTTTTATTTAGAAATTTAGAGAGGATATTTAATATTTATGATCAAGTTTGCTTTAGTTGAGAGTATTATAACATTTTACTGATTTTACGTGTATTCAGTAGGGGGAAGATTACAACAAAGATAAGAACTAAAGATAGAAGATCCAGATTTGGATGCGTTTTACATGCATATAGGAATGCTTTTAATTTTACACTCTAAATATGTATTTCCACAATATATACAATAGGTTTTATATTTGTGACAATTTTAGATGCAATTTCAATGTGCGTTCTTAAAACTAATGAAGTTAATTTGAATCCATAAGATAAAAAAATAATTTTGATAAAGTGATAAAAAAAAACATTACTCAACAGGTATTTGCAATTGGTGCAGCTGATCGAGCAATATATTACCGTTCTGGCGTCAGTGCGGCCGACCCCACTGGTAAAAAATGGCTTAAGATTCAGTGCCCAATGCAGGTCAGTCGTTCATCTAGCTCTTTATCAATTTTTTCACGCAAAAGCGGTGGCAGTAGCTCAACTCCTGGATCTAAACATCAGAGCTTCACTAATTTGTATACTAAAGAGAAAGAGAAAGGCATAGTAGAAACATGTGCAGTCATCGAAACAGTTTCTGCCGATTCGCAATATAATGCATACACCAATAATGGTATTAATTGTTTCAAAAATGATCTTTGGAAATTAAACAGTGACTCCCCTCCCAAAATTGGCAGCCTCAACTTGAATGAACGTCAAAAACATCGAACGCAAGCTTTACACGAAACATCTTTACATGCTTCAAGTGCACCAGCCACTGACATTGCAAACATTAAATTTGAAACACATCTAAGCTTCCCACGGGCGTGGTCCCCAGTACGTAGTGTTGGATCTATTGTTGGTACCGAAGCACATCCGGAGAGTGATTTAACCAGTTTTGAATTTGAATCTGTACATGGCTCTGAGGCGTATCTTGGAGAGGACGATGATCATAATGGCTCGCAGTTTTGGACTGCCTGTGCAGTTATGTGGAGCTGCATAGCCACCGGTGCTGTCAACATTGATGTTAATGATATTCCAGCCTGGTTTAGCAATAACCTATCTACTGATGGAAACGCTGATCTTAATCCTTATTGGCGCAATGATATACTTGACAAACTTAAAAAACGACAACAGAGCTTGAACAAACTGCAACAGGTAATGCATTTCGAAAAAGCCATTGAACTAAAATCTTGGATTAAATCAGCTGATGCACGTTATCAGCATCCAACCGGCAACTATGAAGATTGCGTTATTGAGTTAGAGTGGGTAAGCGGCAACGGAAACATCAGCACGGATAGTGATTCGGGTACATTTACAGTACTAAGTCCCGATGGTTCTGCTACTAAAATACAATTTACGCTATCTAATATCACATGTGTACAATGATTTATACCAAATAGTTATTAACAATATGCACTATGCAGATTATAAATACCGCACTGATCCGTCAACCATTACCTGTCTCTATGTTAGTGGACGTGTTAAGTTGTTTAGTGTAGTGTATAGATCGCCATCAGTGATTGTCTCATTGCAACAAATGCATTGGCGTCAAATGGGTGGCCACATAAAGCGCGTCTTTAACAGTGGTGTAGATGTCACTTGGGGTATTTCATGCGACAATACTGCTTGGGTATATAATGGTGGCTGGGGTGGCATGTTTTTGAAAGGACTGGAGGACTCTGGAAAAATAAATGCTATGATTGATACGCACACATATTATGTTTATGAAAACCAGCGCTGGAATCCAATTAGTGGCTTTACGGCCAAAAGCTTACCAACAGATCGTCACATGTGGAGTGATGCAAGTGGTTGTCAGAAACGAAGCAAAGAATACACCAAACTGCTTTCTTCACACTGCGAATGGATGGATATCAGACTGGTCTATTGATTATAACATTTCCGGTGGCGTGGACAAGAAAGGCTGGCAATATGCAATAGATTTTCCGACCTCCTATCATGCTCATAAAAAGTTAACTGATTGTGTTCGCCGCCGACGTTGGACAATAAAGTACCGTCTCAGTAGTAGGTTTATTCATTAATAAGCTACATTTTCTATTTATTAATTTTAATCTTTGTAGAATACGCGGAGATCACAAGTTATTCAATGAAATTTCAAATAGTTTTAATGCTTCTTCTTTCTGCCAAGAACTACATTGAGGGAGCGCGTGTCAATGAAAATTTTATGCGCTCGCAACTAAAACTGATGCCAAATGAATTTAGTGAATATAAAGTTGAAAAGGACATGGTCATTACATTTTGCATTAAGGAATTCCGTGCTTTTCTATTATTTGCTGAATCACTGAATACAGACATTATACTAGAGTTTGACGATGTAGGCAGTCCCTTATTTGTAAAAGTTGAAAAACACCTTGAAATTGAATGTCTTTTAATTTTATCCACACTCACTGTCTCCCGATGATGTCAGTTTCTGTGAGGAATTTCAACAGCGCAACATTAACGAGTACAATTTTTCAAATGTAACTCAAAAACGCAGAAACAGCACGACAGAGCCAATAACACAAAAACGTTACCAAACTGATTCTTTGCATCCATTAAATAACGATAGGTTAACACATGCTTCAGAGGCCTATATGTTAGCTGAAGCTGACACTGTTGATTTAATTGATGATGTTGAGGACGAAGCCATGTTGGATGTATCAAACGTTGTAGAGGCCAACCAATTAACTACAGTTTGCAATACTGATATTTGCTTCTATAATACAGAAGATGTTACACCTACCTCAATAAGTACAGAATATATAGCACAAAGTTTGGAGGAAAATGAGATTATACCACAATCACCGGAGCGAGAGCAGAAGCTGCGCACAATATTTTCAAGATGTTTTCAAAATACTTACGTACCGCGTGAACCATCGCCTAATAATCAAGTTTATGCTGCCAACTCAGATACAGAGTACTAGTTTAGTTTAATGATCAATAAATAAAATAAAAATAATTTATAAATTATTTTCTTTTAAAACTTATTTCGCTTGAATAACAGGTAAGAAACAGCTTGTGAGTGCCGACGCTACACGAGCTTTCAGTTGTGCGGTGTTCCAATGTGACTGCTGCAACGCAGAACGTGCCGTCTGTAGAGATACTTGTGTCTTAATAAAAAGTTGATCAGTAGATAATAGTTGTTTAGAAGCAATAAACATAAAGCTACTTGTTAATGCTTTGTGTGCTCTCCAAATGCCAATGTTACTTTCAACTGAAATAAGGTGTCAATAAATAAGATGAAAATTATTTAAAATTCAAATATTACTAAGTTTACGCTGCAGCAAATTGTTGTTGTAAATAGATACAGTTGTACCGACATTTGGCTGTTCATAAGTATCTTCATCTTCCTCAGTTAGCTCTCCGGAAAACTTAGCAGCGAAAACCTAATTTCATGAGTTTACTAAAAATCTTTAATTTTTACGGTTTTGATAAATGCCTCATGATTTTCATGTTCCTCATCAGATTCTGAAGCCTCTCTCTCCACGCACTAAATCAGCCATTATATTCTTTATTACTTTATTTTTTTCTATAAATATTAGAAATGATGTCAATTGATCGGGGCAAAACTTATCATTAATCGATAGTTACACAAAAATGTAAAGCACTCATTAGGTTTTGTCTCGTTCCATAAGTCTTCCGAATTTAATTCAAATTAATTATAATTACTATTCAATAATATTCACTAATTATTTTAAAACAGTGCCCAATCAATCTAATCAATTTTGAAATTTTGACAATTCTATCGCAATAGATGGTCAAATTTAAAATATTCATATTATATATTCGATCAAATTATCTTATTGTTGGCAAAGAGATTATGTTTTTTGCATCTACCAAAAAATGTAATAAATCAACTGAAGACTTAGTATAATCCCAAATCAATATTACACATCGTTATCCCAAAAGTTAAAAAAATAACGTTTCAACTTCGCATTTTCAAAAACAAGTTTTATATTTACATTCTGTAAAAATTATTGAAAATATTTTTTTAACGATCCCATTTCATACATGCGCGCGCTTAATTTCGGTTCCACCTCCTATAAATATGCCATTAATGAAAACACGAGGGACCTGCGTTATAAAAAAATAAATAACTTTAACAAAATTGAGGAAATTGTGATATTGATAAATTTTACCGTTCGGGCACCAGTCATTTCGCCCAGTACTGACTGTATTTCATTGCCATCTTTACGTTCATCCAATTCAATAATCATTGCTTCCACCTTCATCTTACGAAATGGCTTAAAAAGTTTAGATTTCTCGTATGCAATTACATATGCTTATATGTGTATTTTAAGTTTTGAAACTATTGTTAATCACCTCTTACCTCTTTGGCTATTGTGCAATAAGGACAATAGGTTTTACTAAATATTGCAACTTTATTGTTGCTTATTGTTTGCCTGACAAACTGTGCCTCAACGCTATCCATATTTACTATTACTTTTTTTAAACTGTTAATATTTAAATCCAGAAAAGGAAATGGAAATTTTGTAGATTTATCCGATAGAGCTCGAAGTCCCAGTTTTGTAATTGAATACACTCTTTTGCTATCTATATAAATAAAACAAAATTTTTGATTTACGGGTTACTAAAATACAAAGTCAAAAAGCACAGACGTGTAGCTACGTTTTGTGTTCTACATTGTTGCCAGATAGATAGCTGCAAATATCTACTTACTGCGTATTGATAACGATAGACATGGTCAGCACATTCTCAAAAAGTGTAAAAAGTAAAAAATAATCATAGTTAATATGTCTAACAAGTTTAGTCTAACTGTTTTGAAAATTGTAATACAGTATCTTTAATATAACAAAGGTTTACTTTGAGTTTTTAATAATAAAAATAATTAAATAATAATTAAAATAAAAACTATACTATAACGAATTTTAATATAAAAACCAAAAAATAAAATTGATTACTATAAAAAAAAAAACATATCTAGTATGTAAAACTTTTGCTATGGTCAAACTGTGGTAATTTTACAGCTGATTTAATACTATTATCAATATGGCAACCTTAATTTAAGCTAAAAGGGAAAATCAATTTTTCATAAATGCCAAAAACTATGCGAAAAAAGGGTGGCTGCAACGAATCAAGTAAAACTAAACTTTAATTATGCCTAGCAGTTTATTGTTTGCAACGTGCAGTGAGGGCCGCGTTCACACATTGTCTACGAGTTCTAGTGGGTGGCGAGAATTTCCATACCTTGGTTTGGAATTTAAGAAAATAAGTGCCGTATCCAACTTTATGTGGGCTATTGGTGGAGATCGGCAGGTATATGTTCACGTTCATGGACTTGACGTGCCCATACGCGTCAAAGAGGAATCATATGAAAACGAACGCTGGCTTCCAATTGAAGGGTTCTCAAAAAAATTGCTGCCTACCGACCGCTTTAAATATTCAAATGCTGATGGAAGCATAGATAAAAGTGTGGACAAAATACGCTTACCTTCTATGGCCTGGCAGTGGGACGGTGAGTGGCATCTTGATTTGGAACTAGATGGTCAACAACTTGCCGAGGACGGATGGATGTATGCCTTAGATTTTCCAGCATCATATTCTGCAAAACAATCTTGGAATTCATACGTACGCCGACGCAAATGGATTCGTTTTAGACGATATGCTGCTCTGAATAGCTGGTGTGCCGTAGCCCCTTTACATAAAGATCCTACACAAGAGCCCTTTATCGATGTGTCTATAGGCGGCTTACATGTACCCAATGCACGAGTCGGAACACTTTGTGTTTGGGCTATAACCGCACATGGACGTGCTATGTTTCGGACTGGAGTAACCTCCTCTTCACCAGAAGGTTTGCGATGGACAGCTATTACAGCACCCACTGGTAGTGAAATTTCCCAAATTAGTGTGGGCCCGACTGGTTTGACCTGGGCGGTACTTTATAATGGTCGTGCAATCGTACGAACTGGCGTAACTCGTGATAATCTGATGGGTGAAGCGTGGTTAGATGTAAAGTCTCCTATTCAAACAATAGCACAGTCAGATACAGCATTTGGTCTTCGTATTATTCAAATTTCTGTTGGAACCAATGCCGTATGGTGTATTACAAATGATCACTGTGCATGGTTTCGACGTGGCATCAAAGGTGACGCCGCTGGCATAAGTGAAGATGCTGCCATTGGAAGAGGTTGGGTGGAAATGGCTGGAAATCTATCAATGGCCTGTGTCTGTTCCAATGATCAGGTAATTAAAAGCAATATAACTAATTAAATTGAACTGTTTTATATATTTAAAAAATTAAACAACAACAACAACAAAACATCGAAGAAAACAGAAACAAAACTATTCGAAATCAATTCATCTTTGTGTACGACGAAACTAAGATCAGTCTCAGTAAAGCCGATTCTGTTTAAGTTTACAATTCTATTTTAGTAATTATATTATTATGGATTTTTATTGCATTTTATTATTGTTTTGTTGTTGTTTTTATTAAGAAATTTAGAGAGGATATTTAATATTTATGATCAAGTTTGCTTTAGTTGAGAGTATTATAACATTTTACTGATTTTACGTGTATTCAGTAGGGGGAAGATTACAACAAAGATAAGAACTAAAGATAGAAGATCCAGATTTGGATGCGTTTTACATGCATATAGGAATGCTTTTAATTTTACACTCTAAATATGTATTTCCACAATATATACAATAGGTTTTATATTTGTGACAATTTTAGATGCAATTTCAATGTGCGTTCTTAAAACTAATGAAGTTAATTTGAATCCATAAGATAAAAAAATAATTTTGATAAAGTGATAAAAAAAAACATTACTCAACAGGTATTTGCAATTGGTGCAGCTGATCGAGCAATATATTACCGTTCTGGCGTCAGTGCGGCCGACCCCACTGGTAAAAAATGGCTTAAGATTCAGTGCCCAATGCAGGTCAGTCGTTCATCTAGCTCTTTATCAATTTTTTCACGCAAAAGCGGTGGCAGTAGCTCAACTCCTGGATCTAAACATCAGAGCTTCACTAATTTGTATACTAAAGAGAAAGAGAAAGGCATAGTAGAAACATGTGCAGTCATCGAAACAGTTTCTGCCGATTCGCAATATAATGCATACACCAATAATGGTATTAATTGTTTCAAAAATGATCTTTGGAAATTAAACAGTGACTCCCCTCCCAAAATTGGCAGCCTCAACTTGAATGAACGTCAAAAACATCGAACGCAAGCTTTACACGAAACATCTTTACATGCTTCAAGTGCACCAGCCACTGACATTGCAAACATTAAATTTGAAACACATCTAAGCTTCCCACGGGCGTGGTCCCCAGTACGTAGTGTTGGATCTATTGTTGGTACCGAAGCACATCCGGAGAGTGATTTAACCAGTTTTGAATTTGAATCTGTACATGGCTCTGATGCGTATCTTGGAGAGGACGATGATCATAATGGCTCGCAGTTTTGGACTGCCTGTGCAGTTATGTGGAGCTGCATAGCCACCGGTGCTGTCAACATTGATGTTAATGATATTCCAGCCTGGTTTAGCAATAACCTATCTACTGATGGAAACGCTGATCTTAATCCTTATTGGCGCAATGATATACTTGACAAACTTAAAAAACGACAACAGAGCTTGAACAAACTGCAACAGGTAATGCATTTCGAAAAAGCCATTGAACTAAAATCTTGGGTTAAATCAGCTGATGCACGTTATCAGCATCCAACCGGCAACTATGAAGATTGCGTTATTGAGTTAGAGTGGGTAAGCGGCAACGGAAACATCAGCACGGATAGTGATTCGGGTACATTTACAGTACTAAGTCCCGATGGTTCTGCTACTAAAATACAATTTACGCTATCTAATATCACATGTGTACAATCTTGTAGCGAACCAGGTGCACCACGTCTAGCCGTACACGCAGAGCATTTGCCTATGAGCTTTAGTCCTGTTAAATTACAATTTACGAGTGATACGGAAATGGAGGACTGGTTATCGCACCTTTCTTCTGTAAGCAGTCAGATAAATATGCTTAGGGGCAAACCAGCTAGCAGTTCTATTTGGATGACTAGTGAACTAGGCGAAGTATTTGTTTTTGATGCGGCTAACATGAAGGCGCGACAATTGGAAAAAACCGCCGATGGCCATTCTTATTATGTAGAACGTATGGATGTTTCCACTTGTGAGACACCATATTACAATACTCTTAACAACGGGTAACTATAATTAAGAAGTTATTTGTAAAATAATTTTTTTATTGTTTTTTTATCTATAGGATGCCTTTTGGGAGCGAACTTGAAATTGAAGGGTGTGTCTATGATGATGCAGACCAGATTCGTTTCGACTTACAGTGTCATTCCAATTTAAAAGCATTATCTTCTCACGTGGAAAAGTATCGAGTCATAGCGATGCATTTAAATCCACGATTTAACGAGCGTACAACTGTACTTAATTCAATGATAAACTCAGAATGGTTAGAAGAATTCCGAAACGATCGTATGGTGTTTGCACCTGGTGCAACTTTTAAAGTGAAAATCAGGTGAGCTATACTTCTGCTCATAGCCATAAGTATTTGCCTTTAAAACTTACCGGTGTACATTTGCACAGGGCACACAAGGATCTATACCAAATAGTTATTAACAATGTGCACTATGCAGATTATAAATACCGTACTGATCCGTCAACCATTACCTGTCTCTATGTTAGTGGACGTGTTAAGTTGTTTAGTGTAGTGTATAGATCGCCATCAGTGATTGTCTCATTGCAACAAATGCATTGGCGTCAAATGGGTGGCCACATAAAGCGCGTCTTTAACAGTGGTGTAGATGTCACTTGGGGTATTTCATGCGACAATACTGCTTGGGTATATAATGGTGGCTGGGGTGGCATGTTTTTGAAAGGACTGGAGGGCTCTGGAAAAATAAACGCTATGATTGATACGCACACATATTATGTTTATGAAAACCAGCGCTGGAATCCAATTAGTGGCTTTACGGCCAAAAGCTTACCAACAGATCGTCACATGTGGAGTGATGCAAGTGGTTGTCAGAAACGAAGCAAAGAATACACCAAACTGCTTTCTTCACACTGCGAATGGATATCAGACTGGTCTATTGATTATAACATTTCCGGTGGCGTGGACAAGGAAGGCTGGCAATATGCAATAGATTTTTCGACCTCCTATCATGCTCATAAAAAGTTAACTGATTGTGTTCGCCGCCGACGTTGGACAAAAAAGTGCCGTGTCAGCAGTAGTGGACCTTGGCATGAGCTTAGTCACTCGAAGATACTTTATGCCGCATTGCAAGTTTTGGACAATGATATGCACTTACTCGATGTTGGGGATACCCCAGTTATCGCTTGGGCCATAGCTCTTAATGGTGATGTACTAATTAGACATGGTGTCTCAACACTGAACCCAAGAGGCGATACTTGGGAGCATATTCCGAGCGACCAGCCTCTTGTTGGTATAAGTGTGTCGCCAACAGGACAGGTCTGGGCAGTTGCTCGCAATGGTATGATATTTTATCGATTTGGAATATCAAAGTCGAAGCCGTGTGGCAATGCATGGCAGCAGATAGAGGCACCGGCTGGTGTAAAATTTAAGGCAATAAGTGTTGGTCACGCTGGTATTTGGGCATTGGATAATCAACAACGGCTAGCTGTGCGAAAAGAGATTACACGTACTTTCCCTGAAGGTTCACATTGGCAGTTCCTTCCAAATGCAATCAACATACCGCCACACACTGAAACACATCGCGGTTTTCGTTCAGTTTCTGTCGGGAAGGAAGTATGGGCCATTTCAATAAATGGAATAATTTGCCGACGGTGTGGTATAACAACTGAAAACCCCGCAGGAGCTGGTTGGAATCTTGGTATAGCGGTATGTAATAAAATATGTTCCAATTGTTTTTGTTTAAATAATAAGTTTTATTTATATTACAGGGACAATGGCAACATGTAACAGTGGAGGGATATATATAACGATAGCTCACGCTATTACACAAATCTATAATAAACTCAATTGTAAAATGTTTAATATTTTTAAAATTTCAAACAAAATTAATTGCTTAACAAATATTTTGATACTGTCCATAAAGTTTATATAGGTTATTTTAATTTTTTTTTTGTTAGTGTGACTTTAAAATTTAAATATTGTATGTATTAAAATATTATCTAGTCGTTAATTTTATAGTTTTAATTTTAATATTTTACATATTTCCGACCGTTTTTGTGTTAAGTTAATAAACAATGCTTACATTTGTAACTAAAACAAGTAATGAATATTAATAACTTAAAACTTTAATATTATATACATATATTCAATAAACAATGTATACAAAATAATCTATAAGATTGTCTTTTATATATTCGGTCTATAAAATTGTTGTAAATTATATCTAAAACTTTTGTTTCCGATAATAAGGCATTGGTATCGACCTATTTTAATATCGATAGCCAATGAGCAGCCCTGCAAATAATGAAATCAGAAAAAAATTTTCAAGTTAACAAATGAAAACAAATATGTCTGATTATGACAACGTTAAAATTAAAAAGTTAGTGTTAAAGGGAGAAAAAGTAAAGTAAGTACAATGCAAAGAATATCGGTACGATATATTATAAATTAATTTGCCTTAAGGAAAAACAAAAAACGAAAATATTGCAAGAATGACGAAAAAAATGATGATACCAAGATACAAAGCAAGTCAATCAATGACGAAGATGCAATTCAGCACGGCAATTGGTGGATAGTCACAACGACAACAGACATTATTGGCTCGGTGGCAATCGAATTTGGCGATAATTGCTATATTAAAGCGTTAGACAATGGGTACGATTTAAATTAAAATGTATATAAACTCTAAAACACTACAATTTTACAGTTTGTTTACACTGGGTGTCCCTCATGAGAATGGTTGTGGTCCTGATCCTGAGGAAATTTTTACGGCATTTCAAGTAAATGATCAAAAAGTCTCATTTAAATCGGGATACGGAAAATACCTGAAAATTGAAAAGGATGGTATGGTTACAGGTCGCTCAGAAGCTGTTGGCTGTATGGAACAATGGGAACCTGTTTTTGAGGTGAGACTGTAGACTTGATTTTAAACTAATAAATAAATGAAATTTGTATAATTTGACTGTAGAACAAACAAATGGCACTACTATCCGAGACAAATCATTTTATGTCCATTGATCCCGAGAATAATGCTTGTATAGCTTTACACAAAAAGGTTGGAAAACAAGAAATTTGTCGAATACGCAGTAACGCACCCAAAAATGTTGTAGTTGACGATAAACCCAAAGAAGAGAAAGGTGATTTGTGCGAAGTTGAAAAGAACTTTGTGTAAGTGTTATCACTTCTTAACTTATTGGTTTAACTTAACTATTGTTATTCTTTGTCAGAAAAAAATTTCAAAAGTTTCAAGATAAAAAAGTACGCATAAACCAAAACGCTATCAAAGAACTTAAAGAAGCTAAAGCTCAAGGACTTTTACACGAAACTCTTTTGGACAGGCGCAGTAAAATGAAAGCCGACCGATACTGCAAATAAAATACATCTAATATATAAATTGTATTGTTTAATTATTTAATCTTAAAAGTAAACTGGCTATTAGTACTTCAATATTTAATACGGTATAACTTTAAAATATCAGCTAAAAAGTGAATTAAGTTTACTGAACGACAAAGCAATCTAATCCAAGGATGAATGTGACCCTAGAATTACAATAAGTACTGCTGTATGCATATGAAATTTGCACACACTACTACTAATAAGTCGAAACGGGTGCGCCATCATCCTCTGATCGCACAATAAAAGACGTTTTGTGTATAGTTTTGTGTTTATCTTATAATATACAAATTTCCAGCAAAATTGGTAACTCTATTTTGTTTTATTTCTTGCACTTTAAAGCAACTGCTTAAAATATTAAATATTTTTTAGGTGGCCGGCCAGTATTGAAAGATAACAAAATTTTTGACAAATCTAATTCTTACTTGTATTTCTTAAGAATTGTGTTCTGTGATATTATATATTATTATATAATATTATATTTGATATATATTTTAATTTAAAGTGACTAGATCAATTTTGTATATAATGCTGATCAATAACTCACTCAGTCGGGTCAAACATTTTTATTTTGTAAATTTTATTTCTTTAATATTTTAAGCATACAACAATATACAACAATAATAAAATACTTTAGTGAAATAAGTAATAATCTTTAACAGATGATCAATGTGAACAAAATGTTTAAATAGAAAAAAAATACAAAAAAATGAGAGAGAGACTTGCACTTTGAGAATTTTCCACACTATTGATTAAAACCGGTTTTTTTTCTCTGTGCCATTGACAGCAATACACACTAAGCTAAACATTCAGTTGTAACTTGTTTGAGAACGACAACGGAGTGAAAAGTTTTGGAAAGCAGTTTGTATTTTGTTTTTGATAAGTTTGTGACTTTTATTAGCGAAATGCGCAAATACCAAGGGATATCAGCGCACGATAAAAGACTTGGGTTAGATGCATCTGAGACATGCTCAACATCAAATTCGTCACTGAACAGCTCTTTTAGTGATGCTAGTGACTTGGTTAACTGGGAAGAGTACGTGGCTGATGACGGTAGTCTTTTTTATGCTGAGTACGTGAAATTTGTTAAGATAAATGCAGTAGAACGAAGCAGTGACCAGTTGCGCCTGGGAAAAAAAATTTCAAGACGAGAGCAACACAATAAATTAGGTAAACATAATGAAAACCGCTCTAGTCGCGGTGAAAGGCAGTTACAGCCTCAATTACAGAAAAGTACTATCAACAGAAATGACTGTTTTAGATTCGCTGATATCAAAAACTCAAACTCACTTCTGGAAGCCGATAATCAGAAACACTTGGAGCTGGTTATAACAGCAGCAGATCGTTTTCGGTTTGGTCGTCGCTCTACTGCAGTTGAGTCTATACTAGGGTTCCGTGTGTTACCCTTTTCCGATCAACCTGAATGCCTAATGGTGGATAGCTTTGTGCATGACATAAGTGCAATGCAGCATAATATTAAACGCGGAGATTGGTTTAAGTCTTTAAATGGCATTGAGCTCTACGCCAGCAATTTAGATGAGTTGCTTCAGCAATATTTGGAGCCCACACAGGTGTGTCTTAGGTTTCAAGGTGCAACCATACAAAACCCATTGTCTCCTACTGATGAAAATATAGGACAATGTGGACAAGAACAGCCCGTGCGTAAACTGGTCAGTTTTGAAACGTATGCGAATCAATTTGAACAACTATTACCAAATGTGGCTGTTGTGCCTAATAATATAACACCCTTTTGTATGCTATTACTACCACCAGAATGCTATCAACTTGACCAGCACAAAGATTCCCTCTACTACTACCCGGAATGCCCATTGACTAATTTTTTATACAAAGCACGTGGCAGTTTTCTTACTTTATCCTCAGTACTATATGAACTGCAAGCCCAACCGTTGACTTCGCGTATTCTTGTTGCACAAGTGCCTTATTATGTCAACTTTCGTTGGTTAAATGGTTTCCTAGTATTATTCGCCTACGCCGCTTTGCTATACACTGCCACTGAAAGTAGTTTGCGATCGAATGAGTATATTGGGTACATACAATTTTCACTACCAACCTTATGCTTGGACAGCTTTACCGCTGACAACGAAAAATCAAATAGTTTACGTCAGATTCTACGTTACTTTTGTAGCATTCAAAACACTCGTTTATTGGCTTATCCACGCGGTGAGTTTCATTTCGAGCAAATATTTAAGGAATCACGAAGCCTTCCTCTTCCAAAAGAAGCGCAACTGAGAATATTTGATGCATTAAGCGAAATGGAAGCAATGGACTATCGAAATTGGAATGATGAGCCATTGACTACTCATCGGGAATTTTTTATATATGGTTGCGCTTTATATTTCGACAGTTTCTTACTGACCAGCTTTTTACCAACCGACGTCGTCTTTAATATTGAGCTTTTTTTGCGATGTCGTGGAATATTTGACTTAATTGGATCTACTAGTCTTCGTATTCGCGAACTGTATATTTGGGAGGAGATATTTCTAGCTAAAACAACAGGGCGTTTTTTTTTGATTGTTTGTTCCCGCAGCCACTTAATTCTAACAGTCATTTTAAAAATGTACTCTGACGATCCGGAAACAGAGGCTGTTTCCAAATCCTCGCCTTCGCTGTTTTATATTGAGGAAATACAAGAAACGTTAGATCATTTAATACAGTGCGGTATCGAATCGCTATCCAAATTTTGGTTGATATCAAATAAACGGCCCGAGATTCTGGGCTTTCAGACAACTGAAAGGTCGTACAACGACCAAGAATTAGCAAACAGTAAACTTGATAATTTTCTTAAGTCAAAACCTAACATTTCAAATTCCGCCAGTCTGAACGACGAAGAAACGCATATGTGCTCATCTCTGGGTGGGTCATCCATACAAAGTCTAACACCAAGTGAGGACGATATTTCACGGCATCACCTGACGCCTGCAGAGGACTCTGATAGTGCCTCGGATTGGGAGAACTTCGCTGAACAACACCCACTTCACTATGGTCTAAATGCCGAAAATTCGAATCTAATAACTACTTCGCTTTGGAAGGAGATCAGTAATGTGGTACCAGTAAAAATATCCGCAGGCTGCAAGAATTCTATTTTATATTATGTTAACGTGGACATAGCCAATGGCATTTTGTTATGTCCAGCACACAGCAATAGTCTTCCATACTTATATGAGATACGTAAAGCATTTCATTTAATTCATGGAGTACTTAAACGATCAAACAAATATCAATCATCAAAACCAGTTAGCATTAGAAGTACTGCGGAGCATGGAAGCAATTTAATAACCATGATTAAAGAACACAGCATAACCATTGAAATTACAAATCCTGCAAAAGAACAAGAAGACATTAAATTTGTAGCTGTGGGCCGTGTGTTTCAGTCTCCTATGAAGGAAGTCTACATTTGTTATATGCCAGATGTACCGCAAAATATGGTTGAATTGGCATTTAGACTTTCTTTTTTTTCCATAGGCTGAAAATCGTAATAATATATATGAGAATTTATATGTAAAATTGTTATTATTTTTATTTGATAAATAAACAAATAAATTTGTATACAATTGTTTTCATATTTTGTTTTTTAAACAATGAAATTGTTTGATTTCATGTTAAAAGTAGTTTAAATTAAATTTGGGACAAATTTAAAAAAATACAATTTTTTTTTGTTTGACTTAAAGTACAGGAAGTAATGAAACTTCAAGCCCTTTGGAATCTGAAAATAATAAAACGCCATTACTCAAAGCCTATCTGTATTACCTATAAAAAATATGAAATGTGCATTAAAATTATTAATATACATTGCCTTAAAAAATTCGATTAAGTCACGAATATTCAGTATCAAGTATTTACAACGGTCTTCTGTGAGATCGCTTAATATATAGAATCACTACAAAAAAATCCACCTACTTTGTTCATATAATTCAGCACCAACCATAAAACCTAAATTTAGAAAATCGTGCATGCCACGCGGACCAGTCGCATATTTATAAACATAAATAAATAAATATTCACGTAAGTATATAGAGAAGGTGTATATTATACAGATATAATAATGTACAACACTGTTATTTTATTCAGTAAAGTTTTTTTGCAATGATCTCATTTATTATTTCTATAGTTAACAGAGAGCTCGTCTAACGGCACCACTCTGTATCAAAAACAGCATATAATCAACAGTACATAAATACCATAACACAACATTGAGGAATATTGGACACGCTCCTAGCGATCTAATTTTTATTTCTTGATTGGAAATGCTGAGTTTTTTATTGTACGGAATATGTTGCGTTTTTTTAGTTTCAACACTTGCTTTTGGGAAAACGAGTAGTGAACTGGAGAATGGCCCCAACATAGCTGAACATTTTTATGCTAGAGGCACGAATGTGGATGGAAAGTTACCTAGTGAAGTTCAAAAAGCTGTTTGCACGGTTAATGCCGGCGATGTTAAGGCATCCGCAGAAGCAGTAACATCCAGAACATTAAAGGGTGTCTGTGGATCAGGTAAAATGTTAAAAATACCCCTTTTATACATTTTTTGGTTAGAAATATTACAAATTTAATGATATATTAGATGAAATGAACCTCGCCTTTCGCAATCTGGAAAACAAACTACGTAAGGAATTGAGTGAAATCAAGGACTTAGTAATGAAACTGACTTTAATAAGAGAACAGATTGAAAATGACTTCACGACAAATATTCCAATATCAAAAATAATAGAAGAAAACATCAAACATAAGCCTACAACATCCAAAATGATACAACTCAACTCGAGCCCCTTAATTTTAATCGATGATATTAATACAAAGAAAAAGTCCAAGCTTGCCGAACCTACAGCAGAACGTGAAGACGAGGTTGGAAAATTTAATAATTCTTTATTAACCGGTCAGGATTTAAAATTATTTACTTATTATTGGAAACTTGAGAACTTCACAGATTACATTGCTAATTCGTCCATTTTAACTATCAACAGTCCCATATTTAGTATAAAAGGTATATATGAGAAATAAGATAAAAGATTTTATTAGCATTAAACATTTGAAGTTAACTCTTTTTGTTAAAGGTAAGAACCTTCAACTGAAGTGCACTTTTCAACACATGCACCGTGATATGATTAACTTGCAATTGGCCATAGCATATGCAACACATAACCATAGTGATATTAGGGAAAATAATATAATGCTGGATTTGGGTAGCAGGTCAAAACAACTTCAATGGGCGGACAACATGCCGTTTACACATAAAATTTCACTATTGGATCAGAATCAAAATCCTCGTCGCAAGCAAGATCTTAGCTCGCAGATATTCACAACATTAAATTTGGGATTTTCCATTCCAAATAGCGCTATTTTAGGCAGTAACTACATAAAGCATAAAGCGCTTTTGATACAAACAATTTTATTTTTGTAAACAATAAATAATTATTAATGTTCTTATTTTTTATAAATATTTAATTGGTTTGATTATAAAAACAACTTGAAAAGCAAATTTGACAGAGAGACATTTTGTTTGTTTAAAGTTTGCTGCGTGCACCTTTTGCTTTTATATCCAAAAACGGCATGGCAATAGGGTACAGTTCCTTGGATGATTTAAAGGCTACTATATCATTGATTTTTATATGACGTTCCATATTAGTAACTTCATTTTCAGCTTCATCATTTACTGGAAAGTTTTCATCATTTAAAGTTGATAAAATATGCACGGATAAAACCTTTCGCTCATTGCCATCTTTAGCAATATATTTCTGTAATTACACAAGTTTATATGATTTAAAACTAATTAAGTTATTAAAATACTTACCTTGAAATAATCAATAAAATCAGATTTTGTTACATTGCGTAATATAGCAACCTCAGACTCATTTCGATCAAAATGATAGGTTTGCAGGGCAATTTCATTATAAAACCAAGTAAACTGTTGAAATATAGTTTTCGGTTTTTCTAGTTTTTTAACAATCAAAGCTTCTTTATGTCGCTCGAATTCATCATTTGGCATATCATCAATTGTTTCCTACAAAAAGAAGTAAGGTCATTTCTGTAACATATCTATTATATATTGCTTACCAAGTACGATTGTAAAAAATTTTCAATTCGATCTTCGACATATGAAGGATGCTTTGAAGATTGTACAATGATTCGAAAGCCATTGGCACCATTGACTTTCCTTATACCACTGAACACAATATAGCCCAGCTGCTCTTTTGTTCGCAAGCAATCGTAGCATGGCTCTGATAATACTTGTGACACAAGGTTAACCATAATATTTGTATGATCCGTTTGAGCGCCACATTGCAGATAAAGTTGTGTACAAGAACTCTTGTGATATTCATTTTCTTTCTCAAACAAATAACTATCACCTATTATATATATAAAACAATATATAGTTGTTGTTTGAAAAAAATATCATTAAAAATTTCCATACCAGCTAAAAGTTTATATTCTCGTCTTTTAAGCATCTGGCGCGCTAAAATGGGTAATTTAGTAGCATTCGTTTTCTCCAAGCGTTTCATAACGCGCCCTGTAATCTCTATAGCTTGATGTGTGGTTATGTTGCCAAACATGAAACATTCCGTATGTAATCGTTGAAAGAACTCCTTAGCAAAGTTGAGCACACGATCGTACGTTACAACTGCAATTCATATATAAATAAATTAACATTTCATATCTTTAAAATGTATTTTTATTATTTGATAAAACAAAATTATCAAATAATTATAATTAATTAGTAATATAAAAATATTATTGTCATAATTATATAAATAAAATTTAATTATAACCCTAACATAGTCGGCCATGTAGAAAAGAAAATAGAAAAGCATTAAGTATTTTGTAACAAATGGTCCGTTCTGATAGGAGAATACTAGTTCGTTGCCTTAAAAATATTTTAACTTACGTTCCATAGCATCTATAAGTTCACCGTTTGCCCAAGAATTCTCAGTAAGTAATAGGGCTAGATAATATATGGAATGTTTATATGGTTGCTCCGCCTTAAAATTTTTTAATGATCGTATGTATTCCTCTTTGAGAATGTCGAAACGCTTTTCATCAACATTAAAATCAAATATATGGTCGAGCAGTTTCTCGAGTAGGACAATTTGTTTATCATTAAATCCACGAATGGTGAACTATATATAAAAATAATAAATTTTTTAAATTCTATTAAAGTTATAATGTATAAAAAAAAAACTACCTTGTCAACTTACATCGATCCCACCTGACTTGGGAGTTACACTGAGCTTTAAGCTAGCGAGTTCCGCATCATATAAATATTCATTGAGCTGATCTTTCAGCAGCATTACCATCATGTGGTTTAAATTACAGTTTAAAGGATCCAAATAGGAAATGGGGTTGGACATATCAAATGTCATGCAAGCCTTGGGTTTATTGAATTGATTATCTTGCTTATGCCAAACACGAAGAATTGGTGTGTCCAATATAATTATGGGATGTGTGGGTGCATCACTGGGAACAACAGCAATATCAAAATTGGTTGCAATAAAACTGTTTGGCACTAACAACTTCAGATTCTCGTTTAAACCGCAGCTATTCCAGCCCTGTCAAGAATTAGTAAATAGAAAATTTTCATATATAATCAATAATATATACAAACAATCAGTGTATCCTTAGGTACAGCCTCCACACCATATTTTGTTTTATAATAGGGTTCTATTTGATTAGTAAAGTGTTCGTAGCTTTGACTGACTAAAGAAATGCGACATTTTGCGGGTAATAGTTCAAGCAATAATTTGCTAATTAATTCTGGGCGCCACTCATTGTTAAGAAAAGGTGCAATAAGCACCTCCTCAAGTGGAAATGTTTGCATTGAGGATACCGCATGTGTAACTAAGCTTTCCGGTTGTTCCTTTTCCTTGAATCGAAAACGCATTTCATTTAGCTTTACACATTCATCAAATATCCACTTTTTTGGTCCCTCTTGCCGTAACATTTCCAAGTATTGAAAAACAATAGTAACGATATCATTAACATGTTCTAACCCCTCCTGCGTTAGATCCACAAAAATATCAAAAAAACCGAATCCATTTTGTGTGTTTTGATGTCCGGCCACAAGACTGCAATGTACTAATATAATTAATTGTACTAATATAATTATTTATATAGTTATAAACTTATCTTGACTTACTCATTACACCAACCAAGTCTACGCAATTCTGATAATATGCTTCCTTTCCCTTCATGGCCGATGAGATGTGTTAAATAGCTGTCGGGCTACAAAGAATGTTAGTTTAAAAATCAAACTATTTTAAGTTTTATATAAATTACGCTTGATTTGTAGTATTGCGTTAGATCGTCTGTTGTAAAACTGAGAGTCAACGAACGAATATCCTTAATAGGAACAATTTTAAGTTTTTGTCCATATTGATCTTCTGAATATGGATGACGTGGCCACTCCGGCACTTGAACATTTTTATTTTCTATGGTCGAAAACTTATCTATTACCATATGCTCCAAATCATCCAGTAATTCTATAGAAAATAGTATTCATATTTAAAGTAAATTCGTTCAACTGCTAAACTTTAAATAACCTTTTCCAATCACAGCAAGGCACATTATATTTGCTGAATACCAACGTTTATGAAACTTAAGCAACTCCTCACGCACATCAACACCATTAGATTTTGGAATATCAGAGAGGGTTGTCTTATTTCCACTACCAAACTTGCTGTATGCATGGTCCTTTTTCGCCAAATTTCGATGAACTTGCTTAATACGCCACAGGTCACTTGAAAGGTTTTTTTCATGTTCCGAATTGACCTAAAATAAATAACAATGAATAAATAAACATTTTTAAATAAATTATTCATTTACAGCATTGATTTCTCGTTCAGTTGCACTTGGCGTAAACAATGGTGCAATAAAAAATTGAGCAAATCGATCAAGTGCCCCATCGAGCTTGTCAGGGGCAACATAAAAATGATACTCTGTCATCAGTGGATATGTTGCAGCATTGCTACTCCCACCGCTTTGTGAGAGGTAAGTAGTGTATCCGTTTTCGTGTGGATACTTCTCAGTTCCCAAAAACAGCATGTGTTCACAGAAATGAGCCAGCCCGGGTAAATTCTCTGGATCAGACATATGACTGTAAATAAAAAAAAATTAAAAATAAAAATAAAAAAATCATATTTTCAGATTTAAGTTAAATAATATATACGAAGAGTTGAAAGAAGGAAGCAATAGATTTGAGTAGAAATTAAGCGAAAAATCAACTCTAAATATTTGTTTATAATTGTTATCTAATAATAGGTTAGTTAAAAAAAACTAAAATTGGTGCACATGCAAATTATAAAAATAAAAAGTATGTTAGCTTCCTAACTTACCCAACTTGCACAGATAACGCAGCTGCAGAGACATCAGTGCTTGGATCAGAAATGAGCAATACCTTCAAACCATTCTTTAGCTGAAGTCCACGATAGTCACGAGTGTCCTGTTGCGATTTTTCAATGTTGTTTATGCTAAAATATTAAATATATTATGAAAATATTTGCATTGGCTGCCATATTTTAAATTTTAAGTTACCGAACTATGGAATCCAGATGGTTTCCCTTGATATGCTGTTTATTTTGGTGGGTCATCTTGGCTTTGTTGAACGATGAATCAAATCTGTACTCAGTTAAAATAGGACTGTAAATTCTACCACGACTGCAAATATTATAAATAAGTCATTAAATTATTTTTTCACAATTTCGTTTAGCTCACTGTCGATAAAAAGCAGCTGTAATAGCAAAAATCGATGAATGGTTGTAAAATCTTAAGCACGTCTGTCTGATATACATAAGATTGACGTAGATTCCGCTGTAAGCATTTAATTTCATATTATTTGAATTGGAATAAAGTGACAAAAAAAACGAAAACTCAAAAGCTCAAAAGCTTTTTTTATGTTATTAGAACTTACCGATAAAAAATATCTCAACATGTAATTTTTTAATGCAACAGTAAATTAGTGAGACATATGTTTTAAGGAGATGCCACCTTCTTTTACAAATTTTGGAAATAAGACCTAAAAGATTTAAGCATTTATACAAACTGTTGGTCATGTATCAAAAAAATATATGTGACACTAAAAAACTTAAAGTTACACAACAACTCTGACTTTTATACTGATTTAATTAAATAACTATGCTTGACAGCAAAAAAGTAAATAATAAATAATCAAATATTTGCTGAAAAATTGTAAATCTGGTAGCATAACTCATAGTTACATTTATCGAGAAACTTATATCGACGGCGGCATGCGATTCTTTTAACAGCTATTGTATATTTATTCTGTTTTTACAGTTGTTAATAAATTTTACAATTTGCTAGAGATGTTATATTAAACAATTATTAAAATGTGAAGTGTGTATACATCGGAATTTTGTCTTTGCATTTGCATTTGCATATATAAACTGGTCAACATAAGCTGCAAATTGTTGTAAATTTTATCTGTTACCGTCAAAGTATGTGTAAGTTTTGATGTGTTTGTGCTTATTAAGTGCAACAAGCAAAAACTTCTGGAGCGTAAAACGCAAATAAATACACATAAGAAAAAGTACTTACAGGTAAAAAATCGTATAATAATATATATTTTTATACAATATAAAATAAATTATTAAATTTTGAATTTTTTATTAAATTAAATAAAATATATATATGCATGTGTATATAATGTATATATGTAAAATATTTTAGGGACATTATATATATGTTCTTTTATGTATATGTATTTCCATTAAATAAATATTTAAAATGTATACATTTTTATACTTTAAGCTGTTTCACATTTGAATTGTCAATGTCAATTGTGAATTCCAAAATATTTCGGTAAATGCAATTGATATGTTAACATCTATTTTAGTTATGTCTAACAACGAAGAAATAAACAATTTTTTTGTGTTAAGCGATTTTTATAAACAATTAATATATATTATTAATATAATATAAAAGACAAACTTTCTGTTAAAAATCTTTGCTAATGGTTCTGGGTCAACTTGTGACCACAGGCGGTTTCGGCTAATTATTGGTATGAGAAAATCAATAAGCCCAGCAGTAAGGCATTAAAGGTGCCGGTTGGAATTACCTTCCGGTAACTTGCAAGTTTAAAACTGCAATAAATATGAAAATAATATTTATTATAAAAAGTTCAGTTTTAAAATCAAAAAAGATTTAATGTTAACTCTTAACTATGTAATTTATCTCATAGGCATTATTCTTTGAAAGTCAACAAATAAAAGAGTTTCACTGTGGATCTATGCAATAAATTTAAACTTTAAATTAATATTGTTAGTATTTAATAATATTTAAAAAAAAATAAAACAATTTATTTTTAGTTAAATTTTTTATCTCAATATTGTTGTTGAGTTGGTAAACACTGCCTTTTAACAAATTTAATTTAATATTAATATATCAAATCTTAATGGATAAAAGTCTTGATTTTGGTTACTTTTATTTTTAGTATTTATTCTACAAAGTTTTAAGATTTAAAAATGTATTACGGTGCCTATCTACCCTGTCTACAAAGTATCAGTATCTCGACATTGTCAATTAAATTGAAGTTTAAATTGTGGTTCTGTTTCAATTTAGCTCAATTAGACTTTCAAGCTGCTTATTTTACGCATTTTATTTTTTTCTTTGTTAATGCTTTTCCGTTATTTATAACGCATTGTTCACTTATTTTTAATAGCCTTTACTAGTTTTATTTTATGTATATATATATAATAATATATAACATAATAAAAATATTTAGTGGATGTCTTGTATTTAAGTGTAAAAATAAAACCAAATTAATTTGTTTCGTTTGATTCAACATTTTATAAACGAAAAATTAAAAAAAATGTTATTTACAGAAATTGTATATTTTGCAATATAAAAAGATTATGTGGATCACATACATGTAATTATTGATCTGAAAGAAAAGAAGAAAATTAAACAAGATATCTATCAATAAAATTTGCAAACGGGATTTATCGAGCTATATATTTATAAATACAGTAGACCCTCGGTTAACGAACACAATTCGTTTCAAAGTCTTGTTCGTTATGCGAAAAGTTTTTGTAAGCGAAACCACTATTTCCATATGAATCAGTGAAAAAACAAATAATGTTTAATAAAAGAAAATTTAATAGTCTAACTATTCAATTTTGACTTTAATTGACATTATATAATGACACATATAACGTACATATTTGAGTAATAATTAATTGAATGTAGGATGGAACGAGACAGTGTGAAATGGAAAAAACAAACTAAATTCAAAAATACTTTTTATTATACCTAAAAGCACACCAAGTTATTCTTTAAGAAAAATTTGTCTAGGGTCGTATGTGTTTGACGAAGCTTCAAAATTTGATAAAAATGGGGCACAGCATTATCACTAAAGGAGTCGGTGGCGTCCATAATTTGGTCCTTATTCTTGAGTATGGTCGAAATCGTTGATTTAGATAATTCGAATGCACGTCCCAGATTAGATACGCCAACACCTTGTTATGTTTTTTAATAATTTTATGCCTTATTTGAATTCTTATTTTTCCTCTGCGAATCTTTTTCAAAGTCATCTTTGTATTTTAATTACACTTTACACAAATTAAAATTCAAAATATGACTATGTGCATCTTTTAACACGTCCTGTAAAGTTTACGAACACAAGTTAAATAACAAAAAAGAAAGTTAATTAATTACAGATTGAAAATTTTTCGCGGAAATCGGTAAATCCCCTTTTTCATTTGTGCACTATATATAACTTCGTTCTTTAAACGAATCGATTTTGTCTCTAAAATTTTGTTCGTTATGCGAAATGTTCGTTTTGCGAGGCGTTCGTTTACCGAGGGCTCACTGTATTTACAAATTTGCTAATAAATAAGCAAATAATATATAAAAAATAAATTTATGTAAAGCTTTATTAAAACAGCGCCATTATGTTGTATTAAGAAAGAAAATTTATGAACATCAAGAATTTAAATAAAACATTTTGAAGTATTTTTCTTTTATAGCAATAGATTTGAGGATTTATATAATCTGAATAGTAAGCAAATAGTATTTGGTAAGAGATATTAGGCTAGATATCTTAAAATCAAAAGGGTTATTTTATTTTCTCTTAGGTGAATGAATATTATTTTAGTATGTTTCCATTTTTTTAAAAAATAAAAATGATTTCGTTAATTTCAAAGACATTTAAATTTCTACACAGAATACTATCACAAAGTTGCGTGAAGGTATACTTTGATAATGGATAACGAACAACCACATCAAGAGTTAGTAAAGTGTGTTTTAGTTGGCGATACTGCAGTGGGAAAGACGCGTCTGATTTGTGCGAGAGCCTGCAATAAACATGTATCGCTTTCGCAATTGTTATCTACGCATGTTCCAACGGTGTGGGCGATAGATCAGTATCGCATATACAAAGACGCAAGTGACAAACAGATGGCCAGATAATAGTATTTTTTAATTAAATATAAATATTAATAATTTTAGGTTCTTGAACGATCGTGGGAGGTTGTTGATGGAGTAAACGTTTCATTGCGATTATGGGATACTTTCGGCGATCATGACAAGGATCGACGCTTTGCCTACGGAAGGTTCATTATTGTGTCTAAATAATCTAGTAAAAATATTAACTTAAAGTATTATTATTTAAGATCCGATGTAGTACTTTTGTGTTTTTCCATTGCGAGTCCAATCTCTTTGCGTAACTGCAAGGTAATGTGGTATCCAGAGATTCGTCGTTTTTGTCCAGATGTGCCCGTCGTGCTTGTGGGCTGCAAGAACGACTTACGATATATGTATAGGGATGAAAACTATTTATCTTATTTCGGTGAAAAAGGCACTTTTGTACGGTATGTATTCAAATATATCAAATGATAAACAAATGACTACAATGCTTATGTTTAACATTGTAGAGCTGCCCTTAAAAGTGACTTGGTTATGCCTGATGAAGCTCGTGCTGTTGCAAAGGAGCTGGGCGTAAGCTATTATGAGACCAGTGTATTTACTTACTTTGGTGTTAACGAAGTATTTGAAAACGCCATACGCTCGGCACTTATTGCTCGTCGTCAACAGAGGTTCTGGATGACTAATCTCAAAAAGGTGCAAAAACCGTTACTTCAAGCGCCTTTTCGCCCACCAAAACCACCACCGCCCGAGGTTACGGTAATGGTTGGCCATTATCGTCAGGATATTTACAACATGTATCTTTCTCAAGCATATGCTGATCTTATTCTTATTGTGGGCGTGACAAAGTTTGCAGTTCACAGATTTATGCTGGCCACAGCTTCTAATATTTTTCAACGTATATTAAGTACTGAACAAAGTGATATGGGCGGTCGTAGCAGCAGTGAATCTAGCATGGTAAGCTCAACTTTTGGCGAGGCAACAATAGCTGACTTTAATGATGATACCGAATACCTCATACGTTATGAATCACGCACACAACGGTATATAATGTGTTTTGCAAAACGTCTTTTATAATTTAAATAATACAATTCTATAATTAATATATTGTAGGATGTGGGAACATCTTAAACGACGATCAAGTTATCAAGCTTTACAATTAGTGGAATCAAAAAGAACAAACGACTTGCATAAGGAACTACAACATCCAGTGTTACAAAGTCTACGGTTAATCCATATGGAAAACCAACGTGGCATTAGTTCTGTGCAAACAATAGTAACACTAAGCAAACTTATTTCACCACAAGCACTTCATCAATGCCTTAGATTTATTTATACGGGTACCTTGGACAAGGAATGTAATAATTTGCAAGTAAATTTGACATTTTGATCAACTATTTATTAGAAACTAAACTTATTTTCTATGCAGGAAATAAAAGAAGCTGCAGATTTTTTAGAACTGCCGCAACTATCTACGCTACTTTCTAAGCCACAATCCGTTATTGATAGTCCAAATGATGGACAAAATCCAATTGATTGTCTTGTAAATTTCAATCGAATATTTTTAAATTTGTTATCCAAAAAGTAAAATATTTTTTTTTACAGCGAATAAAGGAAAGTATGGGAAGGCATTGCATTGGTGACAGTTTTTTTAGTGATGTGACTTTTGAATTAGATGATGGACTAATGAAGGTGAGTCAGTAACAATATATTTTTTTTTATACTTTTTTATTTGCTGTTTTTATTGTTCACAATTTAAGCCAATAACGTTTTTGTCAAATAAACTACAGTAAAAGACCTACCTAACTTTCATTAATTTTACGATCAACGATTATTTTATTTTGTAGGCACATCGAGCTGTTTTAGTGGGTCGCTGTGATGTAATGCGCGCTATGCTATTGGGTGACTTCCGTGAAGCCCACTCGAATGTGGTACGATATACAATCAAATATTTCTTTTAAATAATATAAAATATTATATGTCTTATTAGATTGTGTTTCCTGGTGTCACTGTTTACACATTCCATAAACTTCTCTGTTATCTCTACACTGATCAAATTCCGCCAATTTCGGCTGTTAAGTGTCTCAATTTGTTGGAATTGGCCAACCGTTTGTGCTTGCCACGCCTTATCAATCTTATTGAATGCCGTGTTATTGAAGATCTCACAATAATTTCACAAAATGAAACTAATGAAACGGTGGACCATTGCTTAAAATTGCTAGAGCCAGTCAAGGTTTGTATGAATTTGTTACAAAATAACATTGAATAATAATTTACATTGGAAATATTAAATTAAAGCTGCACAATGCTCATCAATTGGCCGAATGGTGCATGTCTTATCTCTGCGTCAATTACAATATAATCTGTAAATTTTCACTGAAGGGCTTAAGGACACTGCACCAGGATAATCAAGAATATTTACGTGAACATCGTTGGCCTCCAGTTTGGTACCTTAAAGACTATGATTATTATCAACGGTGTATTAATGAATTAAACAAGGAATTAAAACTTAAAAGTTCGCGACGCGAATTTCCGAATGATGATGAAGGTTGTCTATGTTTTACGGAAGGTAAGTTTTATATTGTTCAGACAATTACAATGAACTTGTGCGAATATTTAAATATACACCATCCCATAAACTTAAAAACTTAAAAAAAAAATCAAGAGAGAGAGAGAAAGAGAGAGAGAGAGAGCTGAATTGAAAATATTTATCATGCAAAAGTTGGGTTCATCATCACAATATTAACTTGCACATTTGGTCAAAGTATTTTCTTGCTGGCTGCTAGGTAAAGCAAAGCGAAGCACCGTCATCGACAACAACGGACTAAGCGGCACAACTGGGTCGAATGGCGATAGCTGCGTTCCATCAGCTGAAAATCAAATTTTTAATAGTTCAGGAAATTCAATGAACAATATAAATATGGAGGCTGATATAGATTTAAATCTTTGACACCCGGCCCAAGGATATGGAAGGTTGGTGTTATAGAATTTTTAAATATATTTTTAATGTATTATAAATAAAAAGACAATTTAATAAACTTTATAATTATATGTATTTTAGATCACTACGATTTATTGTGATTTTGCCTGTGCTGATCTGCTTTATTTGTACAATTTTAAGTATTTTAATACTTTTTCAAATTCATACATAACAATCGCCTTGTGTGATGGATTGCTGGTTAATGGGCTTGTGACAGTTAAGCACCATCAAGAAACAAATTTATTTTATTTTTTTTTAAAAAGACGTAACTTTTGTGCAAATTGGTACAAAAGTTAAGTAAATATCTTTTAGAAATCTATATCTTTATGTGCGTAATTATGTTTCATTGAATTATTACAAAAATTATTGTATTAAAAAAAACGTACCATGTTCATACCTATTTTTGTGTATATGTGCTTATTTTTCCACCCATTTCAAAGAAACATTTGTCTAGCCATAGGTGTAAGCAATTATTTATTATCTAAGAACGCATTTTGTACAAATAACATAGAATAAAGGAACTAAATGCTCTAAATATAAATAAAGAAATAGAAATATTATGTTTTTACTTTATTTAAAACCATAGGATACCTCCTCAAACAATTTTCGCCAAGCTCTGTGTTTCTTTGTTATTTTCGAAAATATTCGTATCTTCAACCTCTAAACTATTTAACATGGCAATCAAGTGCTTATCATCTATTATCGTGTTTAGTGTATTATTGTTGCCACCACTGTTTTGTTTTTTTGATTTCTTACTATCATTCAGTTCATTTAACTCCAATTCTAGATCATCTTCTTCGTCGTTTGTAGAAATGTATGACATAGTGTCTTGAATTTCTTTATGCTGGTTTAAAGTATCTGAGACATCAGCCAACACTTTATCAATATTATCGTACCTAAGATTAGAATCATTTAAAATCCGTTGTAACGTCTTTGTTCCAATTTTGTAGGCGTCCAGGACAGCACTGCTGTGTTGCGCTTCGCTAACACCCGACAAAAGAATTTCTATATTGTTTAATGCAACGCTGCGTCTTTCTGTTAATAAAAAAAAAGGAGAAAACAAAAACTGACTAAATAAGTTTTTTTCTTTTTAGAATACATTTGGATTGTACCATAACACTTTTCCATTAAATGTTTTTTTCGTAAATATGTTTTAGCGAGTTGTCTTTTGTTCTCTTTAACATATTGACTTGTTATTTCATTATTAATGTTAATGTCTCGTTCGAGATCCTGCATCTGCTTTAATAGTGAACATTGCGTTATCTCCAACTTAGCCGTTACATGATCTATTTCTGTAATAATCTCTATGTCTCTGTCATTGGCTAAATAAAAAAAGTAAATATATATATTATATCTTTAAATATATTATTTCCATGTTTACCTGGGATCTTAACAAGAGTTATAGTGCGTGTTTTTCTTTCAATTTTATAATCTAAAACCAAAAGTTTACGTGCTTCAAGCATTATTAGGCACAACAGCAAAGACTGATCATCTACAAATATTTGACTAGTAATACAAGCCGACTTAAAAGTGTTGAAGTTCATCAACTTTCCACGATTGTTTTGCAAAACCTTATAATGCATTTCACTGAGGATATTCTAGTGAAGATATATGTTATTAATCTTTGTTATAAAGATTACAACAATTATTTAGTACTTCTAAGATTTCCAATTGAATCCATTCTTCCAGATCACGAGATTTTACAGTTTCGACAATAACAATTTTCTTAAGTTTCATCCAACTTTGAAATATAGGCTTTTTAAAAATGGTCGTGATTAGCCAACCACACCAACTGTTTGCGGGATCATATTCATATTCGGTGCGTAACCGAATTTTTTTTTGTTGCTCCATTTCTTTTATTACAGTGTCTAGACTTGCAGGTAATTGTTCTCCCCGCATAAAATGGTGTTTTAATTCCCTTAAGCTGAAATTAACCTTACCAAAATATAAGCAGTACTGCTTTATAAGATCAATCCAAAACAACAATTTTGCGTCATAATCTTTTGTATTTAAATGACGAGGCTGAAAAGTCGAAAAAAACACTTTTATTTTGTCGTTATCATCCCAAATTGGTGGCAATTGAAATTTTTCTTTTTTTTTGTAAGTGTTCATTTTTTATTTAAGAATAAGGCTATAAAACAAAAAGAATTATAGAAATATTGTTTGAGTTTCGCCCTTGTAACATTCAAGTTTATTATAGTTCAGTGTACAGACTTCGATTCAAATTGATAGATATCGATATACTTAAGCATAGTTGCATGTAAAAGAATTGAATATTGAATATTGTATATCAATATTAAAAATATTATGGCTGTTGTATCTGAAAAATTTTTAATTTTTAGTTTCATTTCATTTATTTACCATACTTATTACTCTGTTTACTGTAAGTTACTTACATTATTTTGTGCACTGAAATAGAAATCAATAAATATAATTTTATATTTATATAACTAAACTGTCTGGTAGAATATATAATATTCTAAAAATTTTGAAATATATAATCTACAATAAGTTGTTTCTGTTTCGATAGTTATAAAGTACATTTAAATTTCGATGTTTTGTGTCAGTACCAACGCTAGTATGGACCAAAAGTAACTTGAACAGCTGATTTCATTGAATGAAAAGAAGAAGAAGAAAACGTGCAAGCTGACTAGATTTAGATTTTTCTGACTTGTTGTCAAGTTCATAGATTCAAAGTACAAAGTTCAACAATAATTATAATTATTAAAAACTATATCCACATTTAAAGATAATCTTTTATTTTTTCATGCCAGGACATATTGTAAACAAAACAAATTTTTTTTTTCATTGATTTAAGCTAGTAGCCTTTGCGCTTTCCTGACTTTAATAAAATAACTATCACTGATGAAAAAGCTCTTGCTGTTAACGATAAATTAAAATTTTCTATTGTTGAACAATTCGTAAGTGTTGCACATTGAACTAACTTACATTCAGTCCATTTTAATATTTTGGGATATACAAAAACCGCGCTGTCGAACTTGTTCTTAAGTGTGTGATCTGCTTCATGGAAGACAAAGTTATTTATTGCCACCAGTTAGGCAGAGGTAAATAAAATTATTCCTTATTTTGTGTCAATTTTTTAAGGATAATTACAATTCAAATGTAATTTACAGTAGTTTAAGACATTCACAGATAAACATTAAAAGGTTTTTGGGTAAAATAAAGTTAATTGTAGCTTCATTATTAAAGTTTTAAGTTCCCTTATTGGAGCATAACATAGTATAGAAATAAAAGAACATTTCCAAATTGACTGATATATGTATGTATGTATATTTGGCCAATGTGTATAATACGAGATCTATATATATATATAAATCAAAAATGATCAATTTATAATAGTTTATATATAACTGATGTTTAGTGTACAAATTGAAAAATACTAGCAAAGTCCCTAAAATGTGATTTTATGTATGTAGTGAATTTTAATTATACGACAATGTATACAACCTGTAATAATGCAATAATCCTATGCACCTCAAAATTAAAAATTTTTTACCATGAGCATGCATGCACATGCATAAACCTTTATTTCGCCTTGGTATAAACATAGATGCAACAAAGATGCATTTTTGTTGTATAAAAGAATATAATAAGTTTTGAATTTACATAATTGCACTCAACTTAACAATTGTTATATTTATAATAAAACTGTAGTAGAGGTTCTATTGCACGCTTCAGAAGCAAATAAATTAAAATAACACTGAAGTGAATTGATCCACTTGATGAAAACATATAAGTAAATATTCAATTATATTTATGTAAACATGTAGTTGTTCACTTGCTTTTGTGCATTGAAGATTGCCCTATGATCGAATGCTTTACATGCGGTTAAGTGTAAGTACTTATGTGTATTTGTCGTTCAGTATTGGAGTGCTGGTAATGTATGCATGTATAGAGAAATCAAGGTTTTTTAAATGACGTGCGTGTGGTTTTTTAAAGGGGTCACGAAAGTCGAAATTCATTTTAATAATGTGTTCGATAGAGAACGAATGTAAACCTTCAATATTCAAGTCTGTCGATCTCGCTTACTCGCTCTCAAACTTTTTGATTCTTAAGTACGGTTAAATGTTCGTCGAGTCCAAATTTTAAGCAATAGTAAAAATCTTACCTATTACAGCCTGGCAAAGTTAAATTGTATTAAATAACGTTAAAATTGTTAATATTAAATATATTTATGTAAAATTAAAACTACTTACATCTAAAATATATATTGATGATATATAATATAAATGAATGAATAAGTTACAAACTTTATTTAAGTAAAGCAAATTAAAATATTAATTAATATTTTACTTAGCAATGCTTTATGACTTTTCCTTAAATATAATAATATGCCAAATTTTAATAATTTAACGAATATAAAATTTTTGTCTACACTTAAATTAATAAATAATAAACATGTATTTTGTGCAGACACATATGCAAGTTTAGCACGTAGATGATATATGTTATAAGTATGCATTAACCAAAAGGGTACGTTATGAAAGATAATTTGTTCATATGATGTTAAGATTACTGATAACGTAGAACTTGGAAAGAATGCGACCCTTTCTCAGCTAATAAAACTTAGTTTTAACATTGTCTTTTACTCACCTGAATCTGTTGTCAAGGGTTTTAAAGACTGAACTCGTAGTCAACATATATTTTAGTCTCAGCTTTTATTTCGTTTTATGTGGCCTCGGCTTTATATCATGGTTAATGTCTCCTTATAAAATAAACTTAAAAAAGTATGTATTAAAAAGCAAATACGGGTACTTATATATGCACAGTAAGTATGTACATATGTATGTACATTTTTTGTGCAAGTGATTTCGACGACAGCTCGGCTGTTGGTGTTGAAGCTGCTCATTTCTACGTTGCCGCTTCGTTTTTAGCGAAGTGACATGAAATTTCATTCAAACACGTTTTACGTCTACAAGCGATCAGTCAAACGAATAGCGGCCTACGTTCAAAATGCGTCGTTGTATAAAATCAACAACAAAATAAAGTAAATAATTTAAGATTAGGTTCTAATCAGGAAGTAAACTTAATACAAAGTATTTAGGATTTTTCAAGTGCAAGCATAACTACTGTTAAATAAAATATGTAAAATGAAAGGTCTCTCGCGCAATTCAAAATATTCGATTAACTTGAAAACATTCAAATTACATAACGACAAAAAATCGTCAAACGCATCTTTAGCGTCCACCACCTGTGCTTCACCATCAGCAATGATCTCCACCAAGAGAAACTCATGGCGCGCTTCGTGGCGTGCTGCCATTGGAGTCGGCAGCAGGGGCAAAACTAATTTAAATATGTCCAACATGAATTCCAACAATAACAGTAACAACATAAATGTAGACTTTGATCAGAAAAATTTTCGGAATAACGAATATCCATCAAATGAACTATATAAGAAATCGAGTCTAAGCACAAATTCCGCGGAACGTATTCCCAGCATTGATGATTTAATGTGTAAGTAATACAGCAAAATAAAACATTAATAAAGTGAATTACCTATTATACCATATGTTAGCTAGCTGTTGTAGCTGAACTTTTATTTGTTTTCCATCCGATAAAACTGAAGAAGTTAAGTAAATATTCTCAACATAGATGATGATGCTCTTGCTTCTTTAATAAAAGTGCACACTTAAAAATCTGTGTGCACCTTATTTCTTCTATTGTTAAACGTATGTTTTACACAGCTAATAGCTGTGCAATACTATTACGTACTTCAATAATCTAAAGCCCTTCTTAGTATAAAATTATTTCAAGGTGGCAACATTGCGTTTATTGATACGACACGGAGAGAATCTACAACAGAGTGTCTCTCGCTTTCTTCCTCTTCTTTCTTTTTCTCTCGCTCTCTCTACATATCTATCTATTTTGCTCATTCTCTTTTTTATTGCTGATAAATAGCTAGTCCATTTTTCTACCACTAAGTAAATCTGAACTGTTATACAGATGAACGAATTTGTTATTGAGTTGTTATCGCGCTTTTACAATATGTTTTATTTCTCGTGTTTTAATTTTAACCATTATTTTCAGCTTTTGTTTTATAAACTTATTTATTTTTTTTTATAAATTTCTAAAATGTTCGCACATGCGTGCATATACATACTGTTTGTTTGTATGCAAGTATTTATGACTTGGATATGACTTGTAAAATATTTTACCTGATTAGATAACAATGTGAGTAATTTTCAAACTTGCCGCCGCTTAGTGTAAGCAATTACGACCAGTGGTCATTTAAGAAAATTTTAAGGGAGCGATAGCTAACAAGGCTTTACGGTAGATAAGAAATCGTCAGTATAGCTTTTTCTTTCACCTTATAGGTGTCGCTCGCACATGTTTTTGGCCTTAGCTACATGTTTTAAATATAACTTTTTTTTACCTCTTTTATTAAAAAAGCTCGTTTAATAGAAGAGAATCAATCTATGTATTTTTTTATTTAAATTAAAAATGTTTTTACTCTTTGATTATACGTTCTAGTCATACGTGTTAACCGTGAAAACGTGAATTTTAGTTATTGAGATAACCTTAAACAATGGAAGAAATCCTTGACTTTACTTTGATCTTTGATCTTATTATTCAAAGCGGTATGTACCATGACTAAGTATAAATTTTACAAATACATTATTTTATACACAAGCTATTTTTATGTAGACAAAAATAAGCATTTTAGGAGTTATAAGTGGCGGACATGGAATTATTTTATATTTTCACTTTTCAGAACACTAGTACTTGTTTTTTTAAAAGGTATTTTCATAAGCATGACTGATATCTATGTATCCTGGGATTGGTAATAGATATACCAATAGAGTAAATTTATTTTTAAATATAAGTATACATATTTGTTTATAGGCTTTTTAGCAAGATACAATTACCTAAGTATTTAAGTTAGCAATGGAGATGAAAATATGATTTATTAGATAAGTCATAGCTCTTATAAACCTCGTTTAGTAAGTCCTAACGTAGTTCCCATAAGTCTCATCTTAGTTCCCAAGTTTTATTTGTCTTTCTTTTTTATAAAAAAAAAACCAAATGTGTACTTTAACTTCACGTTCTATAATAAAAATATTAGTTCAGCAAAGGCAATAAAAAAATAAAATCAATTAAAAATTGAATTAAACATTTTATATTATACAATATTAAACCTTTATTTCAGCTTAAAAGTTTTTATTCTAAATTTTTTATATAAATTTAAATAAAAAACAAAGAATTGTTTTTTGTCGTAATATATTATTTTTATTATAGAAAGCAAACTCTTCGGTACGGCTTCAACAAAAAAATGTTCAATTTCTTCTCAATCGTTATCGCTTAGCTTCAATTTATTTAATTTAAACATTTCGAAATTCACACAAAAATTAAAAGTTATAATTATTGTATAAAAGACTTAAATCTTTGAAAAACATAAACAAATTGTGAATAATATGAAACCAAAAATCTATGCTCATAAGCCTGCTTTTCTTTTTAAATTATGCTACTCAAGCAGTGTTTGCATTGGTATATTATTGCGATCTGCATTATATAAAATTTTTGTGAGCCCTTTCGATCAGGTCATATATTGTGTTTTTTAAACTATTACAGCTATGCCATGGTTTGGTATGGATATTGGCGGAACATTGACCAAATTGGTGTATTTTGAACCAAAAGATATAACGCCCGATGAGCAGGATCGCGAAGCGGGCATTTTGCGTAATATTCGACGATATTTAACTAGGAATTCGGCATACGGCAAAACTGGTCATCGCGATACTCACTTGCAGGTATGTATATTGGAACTGTACACTATTATAATTTTTTATTCTGATTTAATAAAATTATTTGTTCAATATTTTAATAAAAAATATGTGAGCATTTGGATAAGTTTTAAAAAGTTTCCCAAGTTTTATTCATGGGGTTCAACTTTAAACTATCAAATTTTCGTATGTATAGAGATTGGTAAATGACTCGGCCGATGTCATATCTGTTATGCTTAAATAGGTTAAAGCTTTTGTTTATTTTGAAATTTCTTTAAGTTTATATGGCATAATTAATATTGAAAAAAATAAATACAAATAATCTCAATTTGCTAGACTTTACTTTAGAAAGCCGACACAAGTCAAGTAGGTAAAATTAACGTTATTATAATTAACATATTATAAATTAGACTTTCCATATGAATATTGAATTTATTTGGGAAATTTTTGCCTTCTTTTACGAATCTTTTAAGCAAAATATAATCGTACATTATCACTATACATTTTAAATCTCCTATTTACATTTTTTTTACATTACAGTCAATACAATATAAAAAATAAAATGTTTAAATATCAAAAATATATAATTATCAATATAAAGAATAGATCACAATTAGAAACGGGAATAAGGCAATTTTAAACCCGTCACATTTTAAATATATTGAAACATTTAAAAGTATAAGCTCGACCTTACTGTTAAAGATAACATTCACTAAAGTAAATTTTATTTATTAACATACGTACAAATATGTACGTATATAACTAAGAATTCGAAATCACTAAATACTGAATTTAATAGGTTCTAGGTTCAGGTTACATTAACCCTTACTGGTAGCGCTGCCAAGAACTTCAAATTATATGTACATAGTGAACAACCCGTTTACATAGAATATTCATTAACTTTTGACTTTTCTTATTTTTGTTTTTTTACTGAAACAGTTGTTCAATAATTATTTTATATAATTACACCCTACATTTCACATATTCAATGATAATATGCTTTAATAAATACAAATAAGGCTTTCATACATTATATAGTATTTGAGATCTTTACATTCTTTAAGACTAAAAAAAAAAACAAATATATAAAAAGTTATAAAATATTGAACATTGTTGTAATAATTTTTAATGTTGATATTAATAATAAAAACACCATTTGTAAAATTTTAGATGGACAATGTTGAAATCAGAAGGAGGCGAGGCTCATTGCATTTTATACGATTCCAAACTACAGATATGGGCAACTTTTTGTCACTTGCGAAACAAAAAGGTATGGCCGAATTGGTAACTACAGTGTGTGCTACTGGTGGTGGAGCATTTAAATTTGAAAAGGATTTTCGTGACCAAGTTAATATGAAACTCGCAAAATTTGATGAGCTCGACACTCTTATTAAGGGTATACTCTTTGCTGATATGCACAATTGTACTGAATGCTATTATTATGAAAATGCTCGAGAAATTGTGTAAGTCTCTTATTTAAATTGATTACGCAATGCAATAACTAACAATTTCTATACTTTTAGTAAAAGCGAAAAACGTGCCTTTAACTTTTCGCAGCCGTTTCCCTTTATATTGGTTAATGTTGGCTCTGGGGTATCCATTTTAGCCGTATATGGTCCAGATAATTACAAACGAATTTCGGGAACCAGGTAAAAAATATTCTTTGCCTTTGACTTCACAAATCGAACTGGCTCGAAAATGTCTTGTATGTACTTTATTTAAGTTTGGGCGGCGGAACATTCCTTGGATTATGTTGTCTACTTACCGGTTGTACAACATTTGAAGAAGCAATTCAGTTGGCCACAAGAGGGGACAATCGAAAAGTAGATAAACTGGTTAAAGATATCTATGGAGGGGACTACAATCGATTTGGTTTGCCCGGTGATCTGGTTGCATCTAGGTAAATTAAATCTTGTACGATTTTTCTATTTACAATTATAAAGTTTGACCTGTATAAATAGCTTTGGGCAGATGCACATAAATGAGAAACGTACTTCGGTGTCTAGGGAAGATCTTGCAAACGCTACACTTGTAACTATAACAAACAATATAGGATCGATAGCTCGAATGTGTGCACTAAATGAAAAAATCGATAGAGTAAGTTAATATTGGAATATAAATAAAATTTAAGTGAATTTACTTTCATATTTCAAACTTAGGTGGTTTTTGTGGGTAACTTTCTACGCGTCAATCCGATTTCGATGAAATTGCTGGCATATGCAATGGAGTTCTGGTCAAATGGAACAATGAAGGGCTTGTTTTTGGAACACGAAGGCTACTTTGGTGCATTAGGCTGCCTACTGCAATTTAACGGTGAATTAGCAGCTGCGCTTAATGAAAGCCTTGACAATGCTCAACAGCCACATACGAGTCCTCAACAATTTGACCCAGAAGCATCCAAGTCTTGCCTACAAAGAAGAAACAACCCAGAAGATAATACCAATGCCACAAACAGATAGTGGTTTTGCATTAAATGCAAATTAAATGTATCATATGTGTACGCAATACATCTCTAAAGATCTTATTTAACATAGGAAAAGACACTAGAATGCCTTAGTGTATTCTCTTGCTATTAAATTTAATATTTTATTGGCTTAAGTTTTATACTTGTGGAGAATGCACAATTTTTTATCAAAATACTAAATTTAAACTATACAATATATTAACGGATAAAGTGCCTGTTAAAACACTACAAAATGCTTTAATTTTATTCTAAAAGTTATTCATTATAATTGGTTATTTTTAAAAAAAAATTATACCTATTAATTATTTACTTTCTTTAAAGTTTCAAATAATATAAGCGCATATATTCCAGATATTATATGCGTCTTTTGGGAAGTGCTTAAATATTTTATTAAAAAACTGAAAATGTGGTTGTGTAACTGCAATTTAGAATATATGATAATCGGTTTATATGTACCTTACAATACATAAGTTTCTAAATGAATTTTTTTCATAGTGAAACTTTGTATGTTTTCAGGGGAAGTTTAAAGACATTTAGTTTTAAGTTTAAGTTTTGTATCGAATAATACAAAAATTTTAAATTATATTAGAAACAAATACAACAATTTTATTATTTAAAAATCAGTAAATATGTGTAATCTAAATGCATTGCTTAGGTATCAGAAAGTTATTTAAAATTTGTATTATTTTTACGTTAAAGTTCAATCTTTATTATTCGCTTTGCGTTTACTCCATCACAACTGTTTGTTTCTTAGAAAATTTCTGTTACAGGAATTGTCTATATTTTAAAATTGCTATAATCCCTTGTGATACTACAATTGGATTTAAAGTCAAAAACTCTTAAATTATAATCATTTACAACAAACATATATTGGCTATCACAAACAAGTCTATACACCGGAGAATTGTAATGCTGTCGTTTTCGTCCCGGAAAATACATCTGAACAAATTTTCTCGGCACTCGAATATCGTATAGATTAACGTGATTATCTCTTGCACCACAAAGAACTGCATATAAGTCGTCATAATCAAGACAGTAAAAGAGCGAATCAAGAGGATCTTCCCAAACTGATACTTCACGATCAATGCGGCGGTCGTACATACGCAATTTATTATCGAAATTGACAGTAAACAAAATTTGATCATCTTTGGTTTTAAGATCGTATACCGAGGTGCACTTTGAGTTAAGAACATAGTCGACTCCACTATTTGAACAAAAGTAATTTATAGAGTATGTTATTACAAAAAATTTAAAATTACCTTTCAACATGAATGGTACGTAGTGCATTATGTCCATTGTCTCTATATAGGCCCCCATACAACCATTGAGAATCACTGCTAAACCTCATTATTTTAAAAGAATGTTTCAATTTCCTTAGTAAATCAAAATAAGAAAGTCCGAATTCCTGTGACCGTATCCACAACTTACAGCATTTGTCAGTGCTGCTTGCAAAAATATTATCTGCGAAATCAACAGAGTACAAATACTCATTTGGATGGTGCATCGATTGTTCTGTTATGTTATCTGAATCTTTAATGAAACAAGTGCCACAAACTCGACCTGCGAAAATTGTGTCATTTTTTTTTACAAAATTTGATATATGAGACTTTGTTGGTGTATTTATTTCCTCTTTAAATCGTCGTTCTATGGGATCAGGACCAGTCCGAAGATATTTACGCAAATAATTTCCGTGCGTTATATATAAACAATCAAATTCAAGAAAGAGCTGTGAGGGAAATATTTGAGAATGATGGCAATACTGTTGTTCACTGTATATACCATGTAGCCAGTTTCTTGCTATTTGCAATCGCTCCAAGTATGTAAGACAATTTTTATTTCTGTAACAAGTTAAAACAATAACCAAATTTTCTTCGATTTAGTACCAAATGTCACCTGCTCTTAAAAAACTGTTCACTTCTATGACCACACAAAAGCAAATCTTTTGATAAAAATTTAAAAACATATTGCTCAATGATAATACCCAAACAATTGCTTGCTTCTGACAAGATAACAAGCTCCTGTTCAGTACAATATTTAAAAATTCTAAGCAGTATATCAATATTAAGTTCCGTTAGTCTCATCAGTTTTATTTTGGCAATACGAAAAGATTCATCTTATTCGACAACACAAACGATAACTATACATTGCAGTATTTCAATCGATATTTGCTTATAATAATTATATACAAAAAATACTGCTGAAAAGTGTGTACCACACAAGTATTTAAGCTTATAATATAGATATTCATAATAATTATACAAAGTAATTCAATATTTATTACATGTTTTCATATTGTCATCCTAACTCCTATAGATGACATATAAATATATTAAGATCAGTTTTACTTAAATACCTAAAAGTTATAAATTATTGTTAATATAAGGTTAACTATTAACATGTTCGACATTTTAGTATTTACCTAAAATAGGCTTACACTTTTAAAAATAAAAGCATAGTTATATAAAAATATAAACATAGAAAAAATGTATTATATATTATTATTCAGTACTTATCTAACACCAATGACACACTTAAAGTGTGCCTACTTACATTTTGAAACACATCTAGTTAAATTGGAATTTCACATCTATAAAATACTTGCCATTAGAATGCCCCAAATAAATTAAATGCCAAAATGTGAAACTTTAAATAAATTAAATGTTTTTTCGCCAACACTTGCAAGCACAAAACAAATACTTTAAATAAGGCTGTGTTCAATTCTGTGAATAATTATTATTAATTTCAATACAATAGATATATCTAACAAACGTGCATACATACATATGTTGTATATGTATATGTTATATGTATGTGCATTTATTTACTTTTAATAATACAATTTACAAATTACCTTTGTTGAACTTTACAAATTTATTTTTTATTTATTCATACATTGTTTTATTTTATTTATTCAGTTTTAAGAATTATTACTCTTCTTTTAATGATTTGATAAAACATATCAAACTTTACATTGAAAAATACTATAGTATGTCGAAAGTCACGACTGTTCTTGTTGGCTTTTACGTTCTTGTGAAATTCTATCGTCAATTTCATAACATGACTACTACTGTTCTACTGTTTCGCTAACTAAATGTAGACACGCCACATTTACATTTATAAGATTGTATAAACATATATCTAGATTATTGTTTTTTACTTTATTAAAAATATTGGTCTTATTATCGCACACATGTGTAATTACTTACATGCATACATATATAAGTTTTCTAATACTGCTGTGCCATAAAAAGTAATTCCTGTGTATATAAAAAATGTATGTTTTATAACGACATAAATCTGACGTAACACGACACAACATAAAATACGGATTGTTAGAAAAATATATTAAAGGTGAGATCAACATATTTTTATTTTATTCGTTTCACAATTTTTCAGTTTAAACTACTCTAAAAAAAAAATAAAATACAAAAAAAAGTTTGAAAAAAACTAAATAATAAATAACAATTTGTATTTGTTGCTATTTAAAACATTTAAATAATGTTGTTCATGAATCGATAGATTCCAACATTTAACAACAAAACATTTATTTATGTATTGTACAAAAGTTTCGCTTAGGAAGAATCAGTTACAGTTGCGTTTACGAGGATTAAAATTTCCACGTATGAAGAAAACTTGTAGGGAAGTCTACGGGAATTGTCAAAAAATTCATTTATCCCATTTGGAAGGCAGTGAGTTGTAATGCTTGAGCGAGGCTACAAAGTCTTTAAGTATGAAAGAGTGTTGAATAAAACATACTTATGGTTAAGAACACGCATGAGCACATGCCTTCGAAAACAACGCACAGAGCGCAAAAATCAATGAGTTTTGAAAATTGAAAATTTGGATTTTGATAATTAATAAAGATCACATGTCAGCATATGCGAACTTAAGTTGCTTTATATTTGTCCTAGGGCTAAATAAAGGTCAGCCCATGTCTTCGTCGACATGTGGAATAAGAGCAATGTTAGTACGCGTTTGAGCCAATAAAGTGCTGTGACTATAATCAAGTGGCTCCACGCCAATATCCTCGTATTCGTGTTCACGCTCTTCAGCAACAATATGACACAATTCAAGTTTGTTATTTCCCTTATAATCGCATGCCATTTCATCAATATCAATTTCCCAATCTTCGTCAATTTGTACATTAACCGGTAAGTACAAATGAAAAGGTCGCTGTTCCTTTAACCAGGGCGTTAAAAATATGTGTGACGCAGTCATTCGTTCTTTGTAGTTTTTACGAAGTAACGAAAGCATAAGCCAGCGTACAGATTTTGATAATGATATGGGAATTTGAACGTTTCCATGTCTAATCACGGTGATTAAGTTGCAGTTAGCCTTCTCGTAAAACGGATATTGTCCTACTAGCATAGTGTAAAGTATGACACCCAATGACCACATATCCGCTGGTTTGCCATGATACGTTGGTTGAGGACAAAGTAACTCGGGTGCTGTATAAAGCGGACAGCCTATCTTATCGCTCAACGTGTCATCGTCACCATCAAGTATCATGGATCCCTCTAATGACTCATACTGCAGTTTGGTTCTGTAAAAAATGTTAAAGAATAATTATTTATTTATTATTTTGTTTTTAAATCATATATAACTAAAAGAAATTTGTTGGTGGCATTTGCTTTTTAAAAATTACAACAAAGAAATCGTTTCGCATAACATTGGCATTCCCAAGGTCAACAACGTTGCAAACAAAAGCACGCCCACCTTTTCTTAAATTGTTTGTAATTGAAAAAATAAATCACTGTCGGCGCTCTCATCTTTTAGAAGGCAACCTATTGCAAGTTTTAATAAGTCGTCACTTTATCTTGGCATTGACCTAAATTTTTATGCAAATGCTTTTAAATGTGTGCCTCTGTGTAGGAACATAAATAAAGGAAAACGAAATCGGCAGGCAATGTTACAATGTTACAGTTATGTTTTCTAAAATTGTAACATTGTTAGAAAATAAAGTAATGTTGAACGACGAAGTTTTACTATCAATGTGTATGCTTATGTACATAAATTTGTTAATTTCTTATAAACTGTGCCGAAAAATTTAAAAAAAATAATATTACATGGGTTTGTGTATATTTATATTAACCTTTATATATATGCATAAAGTATACAAACGATAATATTTATGTGAACATGAACTTAAAAACCTTAAGTTAGCCCTGAGCAACAAGCACATTATAAAGGCAAAAAATAAACCGAAAATTGAGCGCTTCTCTTTTCACAACACATAGAAAACAGATTGCTGTGATCAGTGAGAAAATAAATAATGAAATAAGAGGAAGAGTATCACATATTACAACAAGCGACGACCTTGCTTGTATTGCGCAGTCTATACATTTGACGAGTATATGAAATGCCTCTTTTTTGGTCTCTCATTCTCTTATGTCGTACTTTACAAATTGAATGCTTTAACAATTTTCCAAAAGAAGCTCACACAAGCGGGTAGCTCGATGAAAAAGAAGACAACAAATATATGTGCGGAGTGCTTTAAAAATACTTAAGTATGCATGTGAGTATAGCTACGCGCATATTAAGAGTAATGGTAAATAAAAAACTCAGAAGATCAGAGTCAGGGCCACTACGCAATTTGACCTTAGAGACGTATTTATAAATAGATACATAATTTTTAATTTTTTTCTTCTTATTTAATCCAATAAAGAAGTGATAAAAAGTATACATTTGTTACAATAAAGTAGACATAAAACACAGGTTTTATTTGAAACTTTACGCTTTTGTAGAAGTGTAAATATTAAAAAATTAATAATTTAATATTTATATATCTTTAACAGAATTAATGAATTTATCTGATGTGCATACAAAAAATAAAAAAAGATAAAAAAAATTCCAAGCAAACTAGAAAAAAAATATTCCAGACACAGTTATGCTTATTTAAAGTCAACCAAATATATTGCGTTAATTGTACTCACAAATTACTCTGTATATTTACCTGCCTTACTGTACAGTTGCACAAAGTAAAAATCTTGCAGCGCATTTTTGTTTATAATTATTATATATGTATTTATATTATTGTCTTATTTATGTTTCTTCATTTTTTAAATCGTGTTAAAGGTCGTGTAAAATCTAATATGTTATGTGGCAATGCAAGATTTGATTTGATATTATTGATAAATAAAAAAAATTAAAATTTATTAAGAATTTGTTCTGTTATGTAATGTAATTTGTCTGTCGCAAATTAAGAATATTTCATCGTATGAATTAGGCTTATAATTAAACTTTAAAATATATATATTTTTGCTTTTTTGATTTGTAGGTTATTTTATTGCAATAATTCTTAACGTTATTATTATCAACAGCTAGTAGAAGACAACAGTAGAAACGACAACGTCGACAAATAACAAGAGCAATTGTGCCACCAATAACAACAACAACCATGGGACCTAAACAACAAAAATCGGTTGTTCATAACAAGTTTTAATAGTATTGCACAATAAAGATATGTAACCAGTACAACCAGCAAATTTGTGCGAGGTATTCGTGTGCGCGATATTGGTTGCTTGCATGATGCGGGTGTGCAAAGAGTGACCAACGGATTACGAAAGCTTATCTTTGTATTTGTATAAACATAAAAATATTTAAGAAGTGTGAGTTAATGCATAAGTACATTATAAAATTAGCAAACTTTTTTTTTTTGTGATTTTAACTTAAGTTTATAAAGAAAAACACTGTATATAGATGGCAAAACATTTAGAAATTTGTTGATTTTTTTTTTGTAAGTAAGGTTAAATTTTAGATATAAGCAAACACTTATATACAGGTTTGAATTGTAGCAGGTGTATTTTTATCATAACTGTTATTAATTTTCTTATTTTAAACTCCAGGAATGATTAAATTCTCTGCAAAAATACAACTAGGTTAAGAAATATATATATACATATAATACTAACCTTGCCTCATCAATAAAATAAAAGCGTTTAAGCTTAAGGTCACGTAAAATTATTCCATTTCGATGGCACACTTGAACCGTCTGGCAAATCTGATGAAAAATGGCTCGAGCCTCTTGCTCACATAGTCTTTTTTCGTGCCTAATATAGGTGTGCAAATTCTCATAGAGACGCTCTTGTTGCTGGTTATGAACAGGTGCAATAACAATGTAGGTACGGTTTTTTGAAAGTGGTACAAGGTCGTGGACACCGCGAATCAAAGTGTGACCATAGATGGTGCTGCAGTAGAGCTTAATATCCTGCTGTAGGTCAAAGTAAGCTCTTTGAACTTTGTATAGCGGTTCATTGATAATTTTGCAAAGGAACTGCTCGCCAGTGTAAATGTCAACGCATTGCAAGTTTGATGACGTTAAATCTATGAGATGGCGATAGGAGGCAGGTGTTTTAGCTGCTGCTGTATCTGAAATGTGACTAGGCTGTGCATTGATTAAGTAACGGTCTTTGATTAACTTAACCGATTGTTCATTCCCAAAACAGGGACTTCCGTTTAGGTTACTAGTAAATGTAGCCTGTTCGGAAAATGCTAACGCTTGCACTTTACAAATAGCTCCTGGTGTACGCAGCAACTCTTCACGTATAGTTCGAAGTATTTGAGCATTTGGGAATTCCTTTGTGGGTGTACCAACTGCCGAATTGGGGATGGAGTTGGGTGAAGGAGTATTTGATGTAGATGCAAACACGGTTAAAGCTGAAGGTAGGCGTTCTTCTCTTACAATTCCATTGATGGTCGTCAAACTATTATGACTTATTACTGGCGTTAATGTTGGCGGCGAATAGGAGACCATTTTGTTAGTTTCCATAGTATTGGTATTGTTGCTGTTATCCATATTGTTTTTTTAATCACTATTTTTTTTTTTATTATTTTTTTTTTTTTTTTTTTTTTTTTTTATTTTAACATTAACAAATTTATTTGTCTGCCAATTAAATATCACAGTTCTGCTTTTTACTAAACAACTTTCTTTTCTTTACGTTTAATTGTTATTTACCGAGTACATTGTCCGTCACTTGTTTGGAAAGACTTATGTATGCAACGTAGGTGAGTGCTTGCACGTTTATGTTTGTGTTCGCGTTAACGTGTCTAAGACGACAGATATGTTTTCGTTTTACTAATTATAATTTTATCCGTTGACGCAATTTACCAAATTTCTTACGAAATTTTATATTTTAAAAAGATTACTATGCGTTATTTGTTGTTGTCGATTTTAAAACAAATCGTACAATTTAAAAAAATCACGCGCTCGGAAACACAAGACTAAACGCGCCCGTCTGTCTGCTCCGCTCTTTAACATGTAAGTGGTTTCAGATTAACGTTTGCCTCGTTTATGTACCGATATCAAGGGTTGATTTCAAAAGGTCGACCACTCATGAAGATGCTGTGACGTCAGTGCTTATCACTGCGTTTGCAGGGAATATATACGTATAAATACAATTACATTTCTGTAAATTTAATAATTTTATTAATTGGATTTAAAAGCAACTATATGATTAAAAAACATTTTAACATGTTTTAAAACAGAATAAACGACTCTAAATTGTTACGTCAGACTCTGTTAAACCAATTCACGCATATATATCGATATTTAATGTATTCAGAAAAACCAAAAACATCGCTATCAGACGATAGCAGGGCTCCGCTTTATTGTAATTGCAATGAAATGCGTTGAACATTGAAATATTTGTCCAAAGTAAATTGTTAAGCGCAAAATTTTCAAGACATTCTAACACGCATCTGTATGCTTTAGTATATACAAGATATAACACAAATTATAAATGTACATTAGGAGCTATGTCGTAGTTTATTTGACGTAGAAACGCGTTAAGTTCAATTCACAAAAAAATATCGATATACGATACTGTAATAAATTGGTAAATTTGTATATTAATTGTAACACGAGCTGGAACTAAAAACCGTTTCTTGTTTACACATAACTAGACATTTTTTAAAAACAAATCATTATAAGAAAGTTCAAAACTCTACTGCAAAATAATTATTTTATAATTTTGAAAATAAATAAAATAAAAAAAGCGTTATAGAAATATATAATTTTTTTTTAAAATATGCATATATTTTAGAAAATTGTAAATAAGCAGTGCATCTGCAGTTTCAGTTTTCAGTTTTTTTTCGCAATTTATTTTGCTGGGCAGCTGTCACTTTGAAACAAAGACCATTGGCTTTCCAGGAATTAAGTAATCACACATGTATACTCCTCCACTTGAATTTGAGCGCATACGTTGTGTATATGTATGTATATAAATGTACATACACATACATATATCAATTCGTATGTTCGTACGCAGGTACCGATTAGTACAATTACAGGTAGATTTTAATTTTTCAAACTCAGCGTTCACCATCCCCTAATTGTTAGGATTGCTTGTACATAAGAATAATGCAGCTGTTGAAAGTTGGTTTCCATGTATATATATCTATACAGTCGCAGGCGTGTGTATTTACTTAGACTTAGCAAAAGTTTAAAATTAAATTTGGATTGAAATAAACTATGAAAGTATTTATTGAATCTTTTGCCCAATAAATAATAAGGATAGTTTCGAACTTTATTTAAAAATCTTGGTAATGAATCAAAGGACATTTATTTCCATTGGGTTCAACGTTGTAGTTTAACGTGCCACTGAGGATTTATTGTTAGGGATATGTTCGTAAAATGCTAGTATCAACTATCAAATGAAACTTGAAATAGAACTTTATAACTAAAAATTCTCGCTTTGAAGTATAATGGTGAATAAATCAATATATATACTTGTTATTTTTCAGAAAACCTATGCGTTGACCTATCCCTTGAAATTCCCACCTTAATTACTAATATTGTGTGAACTTAGAAATTTATTTGTTCATTAAAATCTACTTAACAGGTTTAGGTTAATAATAAATAAATTAATATTTAAATATTATTTATATGTAAACACATAAGCATAATTGTATATGCATATAATTGTATGTACATACATACATATATTTTTTTGGTCTGGATATTCATACTTTATAAATTGTATGCGTCACCACGACTGCGTCATCCAACGCGTATAACATAAAGGGCCTAGAAGTCTCTCATTCGCTCTTTGGTGAAATGTTAAAGCATTCCATATGTGCCACTCACGCGTAACGATATTTTTCGAAATAAAGAAAATGTAACAAAATGAAAAAATTTTGATGAAACATTTTTAATTATTTTGAAAGTAAAATAAATAAGAAGTAGCAATAAAATTCAATATAATCATTGTTCATAGTGTTTGGTTATGCAATAAGAATATAATAGATTGTTAAATTATTATAAAAAGCCCCCCCACGCCAGCTCTTGTAGTCGAAGCAGCCAATTCGGGCGCTATCTGCGACTACAAGTTGGTTCTTCTTGTCAGTTGAAGCTGCAAATTCGGGCGGTATTGTATCTCTCCTCTACCAGCTGGAACAGCCGAATCTGCCAATTCGGATAGCTTCCATGTGGTTGCGTTCTGTGCAGACATTTTTTCGTTGCACCTTTAGATCAATAGGAGGAGCAGACAACCACAGGAAGAGCAGACAACCACAGTACCACAAAAACACAAGCAATTAAATCAATATCATACTTGAAATTTAAGATTATAATAAAGCCACTAAAAAAGCTTTGTGTCTCAACATTTGGTGACCCCGACGTAAATTCTCTTATATAAAATTTAGTTATATTGGAATTTACATTAATTTCATTAATCGCGTTTATGCAATCGCCCTGCGCCTGCGCAGACGTTATTTTATATTTATATATTTAGCCTTTGTGTAAGCATATTGTATAGTGCATTGAACTTTTCGCCACAAGGCGACAATTCCTGAGCCGTTAGTTTTAAATATTGTTTTGATTTGTTGTTGCTAAGCCAATAATTAAAACTGTATTTTCAAACTGCTGTTTTAGAGTTGTTGTCTCTGAACATTGTTCAATCCTGAGCCAATAGAATTGTACAGATATACTAAGCAACAATTAAAGCAATAAATTTCAAAAATCGGTTAAGCTGTGTAACATCGACAAGGTGCTTATCTATTTTTGCTGTGGCTCCCGCACGTCTCGTATCCCTCATTTGATGCGACGCCCACAACCAGCGAAGACGATTTGAGTGCTGTTGGTTTTGTGAACCCCGCAGAAAGGGGGTGCTGTCTACAAGCGGCGAAAAGCAGAATTTTTGCTACGGATCAGCTGTTTTTTAACTACGATGCAACCTGCTTTGTTCGCCCATTTACATACGAAGCAATTTTACACATTTAATCAAAGAGCATTTATACAACCAATACCAATACCCTCGACCCATCACAAAAAAACAACTGCTGGTTTTGTTGCTAAAGCAACAAACTTTACGTAGAAGAGCTCCATAATCTCAAAAGAAATTTTGATGACGTGGATGACTATGCTGATCCCAGTGAAGCTAATGTCACATTGTGTATGGATTTCTGCAACACATTTCTTTCGTCAAAGAAAAGGCTGCAGCACAAAATTAGCAAGAGAAGGATAGCAACCATAGCTTCGTCAACAATATTTTTGGAAGGTATATCTCATCATTGCTCGGACCAGCATCAACGGCGTTCCTGAATTCCGGTGATCAAGCTGCCCGAATTTAGTACTGGGTACGATAACTTTGCGGATTTTTTGGCTAAATTTTCGTATATCATCGATCAGGTCGTGAACCTAACTTCAGTGAAGAAATTTTTAGCACCTGAAATCTTGCGGGACCTCTAGACTCAATTCACTGGAATTATGTAGCAGTAATTATGGTGTGGCTTTGGTGATACTCCACCGACGCTTCAACAACTGGCGGCTTATATTTCAAGCCCATATAAATGAAATTCTAGAGCGCCCCAAAATTCGAGCTCCTTCTGCAGCAAGCTTAAGTACGCTTTCTGACTGCATCGTCTCCCATGTAAGTTGGAAACGCTGGCGACTGTTGGGAAAATTTCTGACGCCATATTTATTTAAACCATACTGCAAAAGGTGGATCATGTCACCCCAGAGATTTGGCAGGATTCAATCTCGTCCGATGAAATCCCATCCCATTTTTAAATTCCTAAATAGGCAATGCCTAAGCACTCGGCCCTGAGGCAGCCAAATATGTCTCAAACGAAAAATGGGGGCAACGGCCCTCAACATATGAGAATATTTTTGACTATTACCGTAGAATCTTACGCCTATCTATGCTGTCTCATACTCGGACACGACATTTGCAGTTGCCAATTATTCGGCAATCTCCCACCAGCTCTTCGGCTACACAAAGCAAAAGGGCTCTGTTTAGTTTATCTGGCACCAGGTCATACAGCGCGAGGTTGTGTGGCCAGTTTTGTGACAGCCGAAGCCGAAGTGTCCACGTCGCAATCAAACTGAAAATGTGCTGCATGCCTTACAAAGCACAATTTTATTGGCTATAAAATTTAGCGCAAGCTCCGTGTTTCTGGCTACAGCACTCATGCAGGCTGTAGGTCGCTCCGGATCATGGATTCCCTGCCGTGTGCTTCTTGGCAGTAGCTCTCAAGTCAATAAAATCACTTTATGGTTGACCCACAACCTGTAATTACTCAGAAAAAAGGCCGAGGTGCTCGTATCTGGACTCGGCGAGACAAGATTTGAGTCAGAAGGAGTGTGTATAAATTGAACCATTGAGTCAAACATCTCTAACTACGCCACTGATCTTGCAGCCCTAGTTGCCCCCAACATTGCAGAGCATTAGCCTCACATCGACTTGAATCCTTCAGAATGGAAAATTTCTGCCATTATTCAACTTGCGGATCCTAATTTCTACAAGTCTTCCCGAGTTTACCTACTACTTGGTGCAAGCCTATTCTTCGAGTTGCACTGTGTTGGTCAGATCCAGTTATCGCCAGAGCTACTCATTCTGCAAAAGAATTGTCTGGGCTGGATTGTGGCTGGACGCCGTTCCATGTCAGAAAGAAATTTCACTTTTCTCGACTGCGCTTTGCCTGATCCTGAAATAGGTTAAGGTGCATCGCTGAAATAACTTGTTTGCAAATTTGCGCCACCAGACACCCCAGAGCCTAGCAAACGTTTTGTGATCTATACAATCGCTCGCCTATATTATCTCCTTAGTTTGACTGTCTCGTATAAACAACGACCAAGAATTTGCTGCAGCAGCGCTCCAAGTGGCGCATGCCCAAGCCAAATAGTGCCGATAACGATGTAGTTATCGCCGAGGACGGAAAACTTGCCCCCATTAAAGTGGCCTCCGGCTCAGGTCACGGCACACAACTCTGGAAAAGGTGGAGTGGTAAGGGTTGCCACGCTGAAAGCTGCCAATCGACTAATCAAGAGGAGTTTCTGAAAACTGCGTGTAATGCTCAAACAGGATGATGTTAAATGCCTACAGTTTCCAATGGTAGGAGTCTTGCAGACGAAGCCACCATCAATCATCCAAATCTTCGCAAGCTCTCTGATCAAATTGAGCGGGGGCAACCAGTACAGGCGTACGTAGAGAGGCTAACGTTAAGTAAGATGATGTCTTTTCTTCTGCAAGGTGTGGAAATGGCCTAACCCTACGACTGATTCGTGGATCTGTTCTTTGTGCTGCTTATCATAACCATTATTAACAGGATAAAGTTAAAAGCTTTCACCTGTCAACGGGGGGAGCATGTTTGATTATGCAGCACTATATCTCATACCGTCTGCTTCCTCCTACTTTTTTGTCGAATATAAGAGATTGTTAATTTAATATAATAAGTGCTTCCGCGCCAGCTCTTGCTGTCGAAGCAGCCGATTCGGGCGCTATCAGCGACTGCAACTTGGCTCTCCTTGTCAGCTAAAGTTGCAAATTCGGGAAGCTTTTTTGTGGCGGGCTGAAAAAAAATATCTCTTCATGGTGGGCAGACAGGAGCGGACAACCACTGCACTACAAAAACACATAAGTAATTTAATCATTATAATACTTGAAATTTAAAATTATAATAAAGCTATTGAAAAAGCTTTGTGACACATAGTTTTGTAAACTAAATTAATTTCAATTATATTTTCTAAATGCTTCACCACGACTAAATACTTCGGCACCAACTATATTACCTTCACTCCAAAAAATGAGATGTCAAAGGTAGTCAGGCAACGCCTTAGTAGTGTCTCTCTAACATCTGTCGGTGCTTTCTTGGTACGATTTAAACAGCTGTCAATGTCAATTTTTTCTTTAATTGTCTTTATCCTGAATGCATATAATTAAGCTACTTTATAAGCTTTTACTTTTAACACGTCGTACAGAGCACAAACAATCAAGTAAATTTGACTTTATTTTATCAGTTAACATATGTACATATATGTCGTAGAATGGTAAATTAGCCCACGGTATGTGTGTGGCATAGAATGGTTAGTTGAACCATTGTGCATGACTGTACTTCTTGTTCTCAAAACGCACAGCTGATCAGAGAAAGAGACATACTCTGCTGCTGAGTAAGGTCTGTTCGTAAGGGCGTAGAAAAGAGATGGCATTATGATTTGCAAAAATGGTGAATTATGTAAGCATGTGCTTTGAGAAGTTAGTTAATGTTGCGCCACCGAGACGAACAGAACTTGCTGCGTGAAAGAATGGAAACAATTGAGCCTTCTCCGACATCAGAAGTGGGATCTGCTTTGCCTACTGATCCATATTTGTTAAAATTGGAACTGCAAAATCGCAACCTGATGGAAATAATTAAAAACATGCAGACTCCAAAGGCGCCGCAATCCGATGGTAAAGCGCCGCACATAACCCTACCAAAATTTAACCCTGACGTTGCTGGAGTGGAGCCCTCATCTTGGTGTAGCACGGTGGACCTCATATTTGCTGACAATATTTTACAAGGTAGCAATCTAGTGATAGCACTAAGTAAGGCATTAGAAGGCACCGCATCACAGTGGCTTTCACAAATATGCTTTGCCGGCATCACTTGGGCGCAGTTCAGGGAACTGTTTCTTCAGCGTTTTGTTGGGATTGAAACTTCTGCTGGCATGGTTCTCAATATATTGAATGGTCGACCGAAACTAGAAGAAGGATTTGCTGAATACGGCAGCCGGATTGTCACGATGCTTATGTCTAAATGGAAAACCAAGGAGTTGGAAGAAATAGCTGTGTCTGTAACTTTGGCTCACATGGCTCAAGTTGACAGCAAGTTGGCGCGCTGGATTTTTACCACAAATGTAAAAACTCGCAATGAGCTACAACAACAGTTGCAGGCACACTCCTTCATGAAGCGTAGCATAGAAGACGATGCAACTGGCTCGGATCGCAAAAAATTCAAAGCTCCATCCTTGGTGAACTGCAATTACTGCGGGAAGGTTGGGCATAAATATGCCGAATGTCGGGCACGTTTGCAGAAGGGCCAGAGTAGAGGCAAAACCTACAACAGCACAAATACGACGAGTGTGAAGGATCGATTTGGTATCAAATGCTTCAAATGTGACGAAATTGGGCACTTTGCAACCGCATGTCCTAAAGGCCGATCAGGTGGAAAAGAAAGAATTTCTGAGAAGCGTGTGGATATCTGCGCAGCAGCTCCACCCTCTGGAACAATAAAAGCATTCGGTGAGTCTGTTCCATTTTGTTTTGATTCGGGTGCAGAATGCTCGTTGGTCAAGGAAAGTGTCGCCCATAAATTTAAAGGGAAAAGAGTTAATAACGTTGTAAAACTCAATGGCATAAGTAACGATGCAATTTATAGCACTCAACAAGTTTCATGTAATATAAATATTGAACAATACTGCTTTGAGATTTTGTTACACGTAATTTTAGACAAGTATTTGAAATACGATGTGTTAGTTGGTCGAGAGATTCTTAGCCAGGGCTTTGGCGTAATGATAGACGCTGATAAATTTCAAATGTATAAAACGAAAATGATAGATATGGTGACTTTAACTGATTATGAGGATATTATAAGTTCTGATACAGATTTAGTTAATTCCGATAAAATTGTCTTAACAAATATCCTAAAATGCTACTCTGATTGGTTTATTAGCGGAATACCAAAAACTCAAGTCTCGACAGGGCTGTTGGAAATTAGGTTAATAGATCCACAAAAGACAGTGCAACGACGTCCCTATAGGCTTGGCGAGGAAGAGAAAAACCTGGTACGTTGCAAAATCGATGAGTTGTTAAAAGCAAATATTATCCGTCCAAGTTGCTCACCTTTCGCCAGCCTGATCAAGATGTAGAAAAAGTGGCACTGATCGTCTTTGTGTGGATTATAGGATGTTAAATGATAATACAATTGCTGATAGGTATCCTTTGCCTCTTATCGCAGACCAGATTGCCCGGCTTCGCGGTGCAAAATATTTCTCGTGCATAGATATGGCTAGTGGTTTCTACCAAATTCCAGTACACGAAAATTCAATTGAACGAACCGCGTTTGTGACTCCAGAGGGTCAGTACGAGTTTTTGACCATGCCTTTTGGCTTTAAAAATGCACCCTCTGTTTTTCAGAAGGCCATAATAAGAGCATTGGGATCACTGGCACACTCATGCGCTGTCGTTTATATTGATGACGTGTTGGTTATAGCCGAAACTAAAGAAGAAGCTTTAGAACGATTGCGTATCGTATTAGAAACATTGAGTAAGGCGGGATTTTCATTTAACATAACTAAGTGTTCCTTTCTTAAAACTCGCATAGAGTACCTAGGGTTTGAAATAAGTAACGGGGAAATTAGGCCAAATGCACGTAAAGTAAAAGCATTGTTAGATTTACCGCCTCCACAATCTGTGTCGCAATTACGACAATTCATAGGATTGGCTTCGTATTTTAGACAGTTCATTCCAGAACGAACTTAAGTCGTGAATTAGACGCAAGCCTTGATCAACTCACCAAGATGTGATTTTTTTGGCAACAGCAACTGAACTGGACATTATAACATATTGACGCAGGCACCTGTGTTGACTATATTTGACCCGAAACATGCAATAGAGTTGCACACCGATGCAAGTTCGATTGGCTATGGTGCTATATTGTTGCATAAAATTAATGACAAACCCCAGGTGGTGGAATATTATAGTAAATGCACATCCTCTGCTGAGTCAAAATATCATTCGTACGAGTTAGAAACGCTAGCAGTAGTCAATGGTATCAGACACTTCCGCCACTACTTGCAGGGACGTAAATTTGTCGTATATACGATTGTAATTCCTTAAAGGCTAGTCGCACAAAGCTAGACTTAACGCCGAGGGTACATAGGTGGTGGGCATTTTTACAATCATTTGACTTTGACATAGAATACAGGAAGGGTGAACGTATGGCGCATGTAGATTGTTTATCTAGGAATCCGTCCGAAAAAATAATGATCGAATAAAATTCAGAAAAACGCATTAATTTGACTGAGGTAACTGACAACTGGTTGATTTCTGAACAACAACGAGATCCTGAGGTAGCAGATATATTAGCTAAATTTAAAAATAACGAATTGCCAGAACATTTATTAAAAACCTATGAGTTAAGGAAAGAAGTGTTGTATAGAAAAATACAACGAAATGGTAAGACTAAATGTTTGCCTGTAATCCCTAGGGCATTTAGATGGGCAGTGATTAATCACGTTCATGAATCTATTATGCATCTAGGTTGGGAGAAAACATTAGATAAAGTCTATGGATTTTATTGGTTCGAGAATATGTCAAAGTACGTTCGTAGATTTGTAGAAAATTGCATTACTTGCAAATTAACTAAGCCATCAGTTGGAAAAATTCAATCTGAATTACATTCAATTCCTAAGGTAGACATCCCGTGGCACACAGTGCATATAGACATAACAGGAAACATGAGTGGAAAGAATGACCTAAAGGAATACATAATTGTCTTGGTAGATGCGTTCACGAAATTTGTTTACTTACATCACACCTTAAAAATTGATACTGAATGTTCAATCAAGGCTGTTAAAGCCGTCGTGTGCTTGTTTGGTGTGCCAACACGCATTATTGCGGATCAGGGTCGTAATTTTGCAAGCTCAGGATTCCGGTGAATTTTGTTCCTCCCAAAAGATTGAGCTACACTTAATTGCTAAGGCGCGAGTAGGGCTAACGGTCAAGTAGAGCGAATAATGAGCACACTTAAGAGTATGTTGACAGCAGTCGAAACCAGTCAGAGGTCGTGGCAAGATGCTCTATCCGAAGTACAATTGGCAATGAACTGCACCGCCAATCGAGTCACAAAATTTAGCCCATTAGAAATACTAATTGGTAGAGAATCTAGACCTCTCTGTGTGTTACCAATAGGTGAAGAAGAGGATAATTTAATTGATAGAGAGTCAATAAGAAAACAAGCCACGAAAAACATGGAGGCTAATGCTCGCTATGATAAACTTAGATATGATAAGAATAAAGCAAAGATAATTAAATATAATGTAGGAGACCATGTGTTGCTAAAAAACGAAGAGCGCCACCAAACTAAACTTGATCCGAAATTTAAAGGTCCGTTCGAAATAATCGAATATCTAGATGGCGATAGATATGTTTTAAAGTCTTTAACAAGCAAAAGGACTTATAAGTATGCACATGAGTTTTTGAGGGCATTGCCCAATAGAGAATTGACTAAAGAAATTGATGAAGAAATAGATGACTCAAGAGGAGATGCATCTGACTCTCAAGTGAGAAATACAGATAAAGAAGGCACAGCAGTTGCCTTGGAATCCCAAGAGGGGATATAGAGACCGCACCATAACAGATGGAATTGTTATGGCGGGGGTCAATGGACCGCACCATAGCAGAAGGACTTGCTGTGGCGGGGGTCAATGGACCGCACCATAACAGAAGGACTTGCTGTGGCGGGGGTCAGTGATGATCGCACCATGACAGAAGGAATTGTTATGGCGGGGATCGGTAAGAATAACTACACAACATAATGAAATTACAGAAAAGAAGAAATGTTAAGTTTGATTTTAAAGAAAATGTTATGAAAAAGCTTATGTAATGGTATTGTGAAACCAATTTGATTGTTTTGTATAAAAGTTTAAGCTTTATATACAATACAAAGTTAAGGATGTAAATGGTTATTAAAACTTGACGATAACTGAGAAAAGCTTGTCCTAGATCTAACACACGAGGACGTGTGATTTGTCAGGAAGGCCGTGTCGTAGAATGGTAAATTAGCCCACGGTATGTGTGTGGCATAGAATGGTTAGTTGAAGCATTGTGCATGACTGTACTTCTTGTTCTCAAAACGCACAGCTGATCAGAGAAAGAGACATACTCTGCTGCTGAGTAAGGTCTGTTCGTAAGGGGGTAGAAAAGAGATGGCATTATGATTTGCAAAAATGGTGAATTATGTAAGCATGTGCTTTGAGAAGTTAGTTAATGTTGCGCCACCGAGACGAACAGAACTTGCTGCGTGAAAGAATGGAAACAATTGAGCCTTCTCCGACATATATATATTTACTTGAGTTTTAAAATATACGCATCAAATTTCATTTAGAAATACTACCCTTCATAAAGACCTGAAGCTCACTAAGGTCTTCGACGAGATCAACAGGCACTCCAGTCGATATCAGGACAGACTCCTAAAACACAGAAATCGCCTGGCGCATGTCCTCTCAACAGCACAGCTTTCGGGAAGGTTGAAAAGGAGAAAACCAAAAAATCTCATACTTAGATCTCCAAAAAAAGGATAAACAGAGGATGATAATCATTTCTTCTTCTTTATTTGTTAACTGTTTATTGTTAATTAGTTTTAAGAGTTGTGAAAGCTAACCTCGGTTCGCCGGCGCGCCCATTCTGGGCTGAATGAATAGAGAAAAAAGGTAACAAAGAGGTTTTTAGGTACCTCGTATGCTTTAAAATAAAAAATTAAAAAAAAAAAAAAATTTCATTTTTTCTATAACATTATGTATATAGTAAAAATTAAAAGTTTGTGTTGCATACTTTTCGGCGAAACATTTAATTTTCTTTATCGTCAATTTTACTATTTAATAATTGCATATTTGAATATTTTCTATCTAATTGAATTCATAATTTTTTAGCCCTTATAATTCAATATACAATAATTTATTTTACGTAATAATTATATGCGTGAAAGAAATTTTTTAAAAAACACTTTGCCGAATTCAAGTTTATATAAAATATATATAGATAAAATAATATAAGAGGTTTTGTAATTTGTTATTCCAATATATTAAGTCTGGAAAATATATTTTTCCTAACTATATAAACGATAAAATAATTTTTAAATTTGTTAACTTATAATTTACGTCTTCTTAGCCTTCATTGTTCTAGGCAAGTTTTTTTTTTAAATTTTTTAAATACTTTAAAAGCTAAATTTGGCTATTTATAAAATAGCGTTCGCCACCGTTATTGCCATCGTCGTTTTTAAAATTTTGGACCCAAAGTGCATGAAGAGGTAATACCGAGTTGATGGTGATTGTTGCAGTCAATGCTCCCAGTTGCTGATTAAAGCGAAAAAGATCTTTCATATACTGAACATAAGAGAAAGTTAAAATAACAAAAACACCAAAGAACAACATTTGAAAATTTTATATTATTTAAACTTTTTAAGTTTTAAAATTTGATATGTCCTAAAAAACATTTTGACTCGTTATTTAATATGAAATGTACTAAATAGAAATTAAATATAAATACATATATACCGTTTTGCTGCTTTAAGTATTTGGTACTATAACGTAAAACCTAATTTCAAAAATTTTGGGTTCTTGTCGATTTTAGTATTGACAGTAGGGTATATTGGTATTATAACAGATCGACCGAACTTTGTATAAAAAAACCTTTAACTAAATATCTCTGGCTAGCCGTGCTCTTTTAGTTGCTTGTATTTTTTTGCACTTTTGGGCTTGAGAGCAGTATTCAAAATGGTTTTTAAAACATGTTGCCTGTGTCTATATAAACGACGACGCGTCTTCTTCAAGCTTAGTGTGACATTTAACTCCTAGCCAGGTGGCAGTTCCACTTACATTTTTAAAAGCCTCATACAATTAATTCAAGTAAGTTTATTAAATTCAGAAAATTCAAAAAAAGTCTTATGTTATACAAAAATCAATTAACTTTAAAAGATTTTTAAAAATTTTAAAAATAATCAAAGTCTTGAACCAAACATACTTTTTTAATAAACTACTAACATAATGAACATAAACTGTAAACTAAAATAACAAGCTCCTCGATTTTTTATTGAATTAATTTAGATAAATCGGTAAATTTAAAATTCGATTGGTGCTTTTTGTGTACATTAGATTATTACAAAACAAGGTTATTAAAAATCGTATTTAACGGTTACGAGACAAATTTCTGTTAAACTTTTTAAACTCATCATGGGGTAAAAATAAAATTTAATTAAAATGATTTAAGATATAATTTGTTTGCATGCCAAAGTGCACATAACCAATAATTTGCAGAATATCGGAGGTTACAACTTTTGTCGTTTTACCAGTTGCTTAAATTGAATGTTAATTAAAAGTTTTGTTATGAAATCGATGGCCAAACCGATATTCTTTTATTATTATCAGTTAAAGTTTAATAAGGAACAAGAAAGACATTACACAGTCATAAAGCATTAATATCAATAATAATATTAACATAACATCCTTTTCACAGCGTTTTATAGACACTAATATTAAAAGTCATCTATAAAAAATATTTAAATATAAATTGTAAATAACAGAATACTGACCTTTTAAAAGTTTTCTTTAAAATGTATGCTACGAGGACAATAGGATACATCTAAAATGTCCCCAATATAAGTTGTGTATACCCATGTTAACTAAGTTACATATGCAATGATCTTCAAATGCACTTAACTGAATGTGTGTATGTTATGTGTACAGACAAACTAATTTTATAAATTTGTACATGCATACGTACAATGTACATACATATAATAAGCATCCGTACATACATATATGTATGTATGTATATAATGCGTGGATGTGCCGGCGTCAAAGCATATTGGATAATCACCTGTTTACCATGAAGAATATAAAAATAAAAATGCATATATATGAGTACATTGCCTAAGTTCTGTGTCTAAAAGGCAAAAGTTCACGACAACATCATCAAAATCCATATTATTATTTATTTTATTTTCATAAATGCAGACCTGCACTGAACGTTAAGTAGAAATATTTACATTAAGTGAATACCATTAATTAATTTATTTTACATTTATTCATTTACGTTATAGAATTGTATGCATTATAAAATCTTAACCTATGTGCACAGAAACAAATGGATGAATATCACTTTCATATGTTAAATGCCAAATTGTGAAAACATAAAGTTTCTTCTCATTGTTACTTTATAGTGAATTGTTATCCAAACATAATATACAAAATATCAAAGAAATCACAGAAACAAAAATCAAGGTTAAACAAAACATATAAACAATAATAAAAGTCAACAAATATTAAAATGTATAACAGACTTGTCGAATAAAAAAGAAAGTAGGATTAAACCAGTTAATACTAAAAATATAACTAAACTTTTTTGATACACCTAAAGTGTTCAAGGTTATAGCGTCATCCCACCAATTTGTTTAAATACTATTGATGAATGAAAAGATTTTATAGCTTCAAAAATTGTGATAACTTTACAATCAAGAAAAAATTGAGGTCTTTATGTCAACAGTAAATAACATGCTTATAAATAAACACATATGCATATTAGGCTCCGGGGGAATCAAATAGTCTAACGTTACTACATAGTGTGTTTTCATCATAAAAACTCCCTGGTGGAACTGGTTTATATTTGGCTTGACCTAGGTAGTGGTTTCTTATTGAACTCAGAACGAATATTATCGTATCGTAATTATTGTTTATATTGGTAAAATTAGTTGCTGCTTTATCGTGCTGTGTTTAAAATGTATATGATTTTTAATAATTATATTATATATGTATAAAATTATATTTATATATATATACATACATATATATTTACATATACATATATATGAATGATGGAGAGTTTATAATGCTTTTACATTTCTTTTAACAGGCTCTTTAGCGGAGAAAATGGTCGTCACTGACCATATTATATTTTTCACTCAAATTTTGGTATGGCATTTATTCAAAGGTAATCAATTTTAGCTTATATTTTTTGCAATTTAAGGTCATTGCTTACGGGGTAGATCCGCGTGGAAACGATGTATATGTTAAAAACGAAGTTGATCCAATCGAATCAGCACTAACGTTTCCAAGAGTATCACGTAAAACTTCCTCATTGATGGATGGTATTATTAAAATTGATGTTAAATGTGATACTTCAAATGAAATGTTAGTAGAGGTTGAATTTACGGAAAATTTTAATGGAATTATTTATAGTCAAGGCTACTACAAAGATCCTAAATGCAAGTGCGTAGTAAACCGTTATTCTACAGTCGTTTCACATTGCACATAAAGTTTATATATTAATTTTCTTTAAAGATATGTAAATGCTGGATTCAACAAACGAAAATTTGTTTTTAAAGTTCCTATCAATGGTTGCGGTAGTAAGCCATCCTGCCCACTGTGTGCATCGGTGGATAATATTCTTATCATTCAGAATGACGAATCTATTCAGAATAATTGGGATACTGCTCGCAAAATAACGTGTAGTCAAAATGATGAAAAAGAGAAGAGTGTTTATTTTCGTCCGTTTGTTGTTGATATGCTAGAGGTAGTTTCTGTAGCAACTCCAAACGGTCCAGTGGAGTGTTGGATGGAAATAGGAACTGGATTTCCTCCAAATATTAAACCAATTAACTATACATTAAAACTTGGCACGGATATAACATTTACTGTGAATGTGAAACAAAAAATCAGTCATACTTGGGATATTAGAGTACTTCAATGTTATGCCTTTAATGAGCCAGATTTCGATGCAGTAACTACCAAAAAACTACAACTATCAGACACAAAAGGATGTTCCTCAAAAAAGCAAATATTTGGAGAGTGGAAGAAATTAAAATCCACTTCGCAAAGTATATTAACATATTATAATATGCTTAAAGCTTTTAAGTTTCCTGATCGATCCCACGTTTATTTGAAATGTGATATTGAGCTTTGCAATGGTGCCTGTGAAAGAGACAACATCTGCAACACTAATATTTGTCAAGCTGATCCATCCAATCAAAACTGTTACCAACACACAACTTCACAAGATGATTTTTTATGTCACCCAGGGTCAGTAGACCCACGCTGTCCCAAAGACAAACTAACGGTTCCATCAGTAAATTGTTATCCGGGATCAACTAATTCTCAATGCCCCGAGATGCCTATCTCAACCGTGAAGCCTTGGCGGCATGCAGCATCATCAGATTCAGATTTTCAACCAGCCACCTACTTGCCTCCAACTACAAGACGACCAGTTTCTACAACTACAAAGCCTAGATGTTACCCTGGATCATCAGACCCTCGCTGTCACACAGAAAATCTCACGACTCCATCAGTAAATTGCTATCCGGGATCGAATGATTCTCGTTGTCCCGAACTGCGTACATCAACCGTGAAGCCGCAGTGTCAAGCAGCATCATCAGATCAAAATTGTCAACCAGCCACCTACTTGACTCCAACTAAAAGGCCACCAGTTTCTACAACTACAAAGCCTAGATGTTACCCTGGATCATCAGACCCTCGCTGTCACACAGAAAATCTCACGACTCCATCAGTAAATTGCTATCCGGGATCGACTGATTCTCGCTGCCCCAAGCTGCCTTTATCAACCGTGAAGCCTTGGTGCCATGCAGCATCATCAGATCCAGATTGTCAACCAGCCACCTACTTGCCTCCAACTACAAGACTACCTGTTTATACAACCACAAAGCCTAGATGTTATCACGGATCATCAGACCCTCGTTGTCCCAAAGAAAATCTCACGACTCCATTAGTAAATTGTTTTCCGGGATCGAATGATTCTCGCTGCCCCGAATTGCGTACATCAACCGTGAAACCTCCATGCCATGCAGCATCATCAGCTTCAGATTGTCAACCAGCCACCAACTTGCCTCCAACTACAAGAATACCAAACTCTCCAACCACAAAACCTAGATGTTACCCTGAATCATCAGACCCTCGTTGTCCCAAAGAAATTTTGACGACTCCATCAGTAAATTGTTATCCGGGATCAACTAATTCTCAATGCCCCGAGATGCCTATCTCAACCGTGAAGCCTTGGCGGCATGCAGCATCATCAGATTCAGATTTTCAACCAGCCACCTACTTGCCTCCAACTACAAGACGACCAGTTTCTACAACTACAAAGCCTAGATGTTACCCTGGATCATCAGACCCTCGCTGTCACACAGAAAATCTCACGACTCCATCAGTAAATTGCTATCCGGGATCGAATGATTCTCGTTGTCCCGAACTGCGTACATCAACCGTGAAGCCGCAGTGTCAAGCAGCATCATCAGATCAAAATTGTCAACCAGCCACCTACTTGACTCCAACTAAAAGGCCACCAGTTTCTACAACTACAAAGCCTAGATGTTACCCTGGATCATCAGACCCTCGCTGTCACACAGAAAATCTCACGACTCCATCAGTAAATTGTTATCCGGGATCGACTGATTCTCGCTGCCCCAAGCTGCCTTTATCAACCGTGAAGCCTTGGTGCCATGCAGCATCATCAGATCCAGATTGTCAACCAGCCACCTACTTGCCTCCAACTACAAGACTACCTGTTTATACAACCACAAAGCCTAGATGTTACCCTGGATCATCAGACCCTCGCTGTCACACAGAAAATCTCACGACTCCATCAGTAAATTGCTATCCGGGATCGACTGATTCTCGCTGCCCCAAGCTGCCTTTATCAACCGTGAAGCCTTGGTGCCATGCAGCATCATCAGATCCAGATTGTCAACCAGCCACCTACTTGCCTCCAACTACAAGACTACCTGTTTATACAACCACAAAGCCTAGATGTTACCCTGGATCATCAGACCCTCGTTGTCCCAAAGAAAATCTCACGACTCCATTAGTAAATTGTTTTCCGGGATCAACTGATTCTCGTTGCCCTCAATTGCCTACATCAACCTTGAGGTCTCGGTGCCATGCAGCATCATCAGATCCAGATTGTCAACCAGCCACCTACTTGCCTCCAACTAGAAGACTACCTGTTTATACAACTACAAAGCCTAGATGTTACCCTGGATCATCAGACCCTCGCTGTCACACAGAAAATCTCACGACTCCATCAGTAAATTGCTATCCGGGATCAACTGATTCTCGTTGCCCGCAATTGCTTATATCGACCGTGACGCCTCGTTGCCACACAGCATCATCAGATCCAGATAGTCAACCAGCCACCTACTTGCCTCCAACCACAAGGCAACCAGTTTCTACAATCACTAAGCCTAGATGTTACCTTGGATCATCGGACCCTCGTTGTCCCAAAGAAAATCTCACGACTCCATCAGTAAATTGTTATCCGGGATCGACTGATTCTCGCTGCCCTCAACTGCCTACATCAACCGTGAAGCCTCCGTGCCACGCAGCGTCATCGGATCCAGATTGTCAACCAGCCACCTACTTGCCTCCAACTACAAGACTACCTGTTTATACAACTACAAAGCCAAGATGTTACCCTGGATCATCAGACCCTCGTTGCCCCACAGAAAATCTTACGACTCAATCAGTAAATTGTTATCCGGGATCGAATGATTCTCGTTGTCCCGAACTGCGTACATCAACCGTGAAGCCGCAGTGTCAAGCAGCATCATCAGATCCAAATTGTCAACCAGCCACCTACTTGACTCCAACTAAAAGGTCACCAGTTTCTAAAACCACAAAGCCTTTATGCTACCCTGGATCATCAGACCCTCGCTGTCACACAGAAAATCTTAAGACTCCATCAGTAAATTGTTATCCGGGATTGACTGATTCTCGCTGCCCTCAACTGCCTTTATCAACCGTGAAGCCTTGGTGCCATGCAGCATCATCAGATCCAGATTGTCAACCAGCCACCTACTTGCCTCCAACTACAAGACTACCTGTTTATACAACTACAAAGCCAAGATGTTACCCTGGATCATCAGACCCTCGTTGCCCCAAAGAAAGTCTTACGACTCCATCAGTAAATTGTTATCCGGGATCGACTGATTCTCGGTGCCCTCAACTGCCTACATCAACCGTGAAGCCTCCGTGCCACGCAGCGTCATCAGATCCAGATTGTCAACCAGCCACCTACTTGCCTCCAACAACAAGACTACCAGTTTCTACAAACACAAAGCCTAGATGTTATCACGGATCATCAGACTCTCGTTGTCCCACAGAAATTCTCACGACTCCATCAGTAAATTGTTATCCGGGATCGAATGATTCTCGTTGTCCCGAACTGCGTACATCAACCGTGAATCCGCAGTGTCAAGCAGCATCATCAGATCCAGATTGTCAACCAGCCACCTACTTGCCTCCAACCACAAGGCCACCAGTTTCTACAACCACTAAGTCTAGATGTTACCCTGGATCATCAGACCCTCGATGTCCCAAAGAAAATCTCACGACTCCATCAGTAAATTGTTATCAAGGATCGAATGATTTTCGCTGCCCCAAACTGCCTACATCAACTGTGAAGCCTCCGTGCCACGCAGCGTCATCAGATCTAGATTGTCAACCAGCCACCTACTTGCCTCCAACAACAAGACTACCAGTTTCTACAACCACAAAGCCTAGATGTTATCACGGATCATTGGACCCTCGTTGTCCCAAAGAACAAGTGATGAGTCCATCAGTAAATTTTTATCCGGGATCGAATGATTCTCGTTGCCCTCAACTGCCTTTATCAACCGTGAAGCCTTGGTGCCATGCAGCATCATCAGCTCCAGATTGTCAACCACCCACCAACTTGCCTCCAACTACAATAATACCAAATTCTTCAACCACAAAGCCTAGATGTTACCCTGGATCATCAGACCCTCGTTGTCCCAAAGAAAATCTCACGACTCCATCAGTAAATTGTTATCCGGGATCGAATGATTCTCGCTGCCCCGAATTGCGTACATCAACCGTGAAACCTCCATGCCATGCAGCATCATCAGCTTCAGACTGTCAACCAGCCACCTACTTGCCTCCAGCTACCAGAATACCAGATTCTACAACCACAAATCCCAGATGTTACCCTGAATCATCAGACCCTCGTTGTCCCAAAGAAATTCTGACGACTCCATCAGTAAATTGTTATCCGGGATCGACTGATTCTCGCTGCCCCAAGCTGCCTTTATCAACCGTGAAGCCCCGGTGTCATGCAGCATCATCAGATCCAGATTGTCAACCAGCCACCTACTTGCCTCCAGCTACCAGAATACCAGATTCTACAACCACAAATCCTAGATGTTATCCTGGATCATCAGACCCTCGTTGTCCGAAAGAAAATCTCACGACTCCATTAGTAAATTGTTATCCGGGATCGAATGATTCTCGCTGCCCCAAGCTGCCTTTATCAACCGTGAAGCCTTGGTGCCATGCAGCATCATCAGATCCAGATTGTCAACCAGCCACCTACTTGCCTCCAACTACAAGACTACCTGTTTATACAACCACAAAGCCTAGATGTTATCACGGATCATCAGACCCTCGTTGTCCCAAAGAAAATCTCACGACTCCATTAGTAAATTGTTTTCCGGGATCGAATGATTCTCGCTGCCCCGAATTGCGTACATCAACCGTGAAACCTCCATGCCATGCAGCATCATCAGCTTCAGATTGTCAACCAGCCACCAACTTGCCTCCAACTACAAGAATACCAAACTCTCCAACCACAAAACCTAGATGTTACCCTGAATCATCAGACCCTCGTTGTCCCAAAGAAATTTTGACGACTCCATCAGTTAATTGTTATCCGGGATCGAATGATTCTCGCTGCCCCAAGCTGCCTACATCAACCGTGAAGCCCCGGTGTCATGCAGCATCATCAGATCCAGATTGTCAACCAGCCACCTACTTGCCTCCAGCTACCAGAATACCAGATTCTACAACCACAAATCCTAGATGTTATCCTGGATCATCAGACCCTCGTTGTCCCAAAGAAAATCTCACGACTCCATTAGTAAATTGTTATCCGGGATCGACTGATTCTCGCTGCCCCAAGCTGCCTTTATCAACCGTGAAGCCTTGGTGCCATGCAGCATCATCAGATCCAGATTGTCAACCAGCCACCTACTTGCCTCCAACTACAAGACTACCTGTTTATACAACCACAAAGCCTAGATGTTACCCTGGATCATCAGACCCTCGTTGTCCCAAAGAAAATCTCACGACTCCATTAGTAAATTGTTTTCCGGGATCAACTGATTCTCGTTGCCCTCAATTGCCTACATCAACCTTGAGGTCTCGGTGCCATGCAGCATCATCAGATCCAGATTGTCAACCAGCCATCTACTTGCCTCCAACTACAAGGCCACAAGTGTACACAACCACAAAGCCTATATGTTACCCTGGATCATCAGACCCTCGTTGTCCCAAAGAACAAGTGATGAGTCCATCAGTTAATTGTTATCCGGGATCGACTGATTCTCGCTGCCCCAAGCTGCCTACATCAACCGTGAACCCCCGGTGCCATACAGCATCATCGGATTCAGATTGTCAACAAGCCACCTACTTGCCTCCAACTAAAAGGCCACCAGTTTCTACAAACACAAAGCCCAGGTGTTACCCTGGATCATCTGACCCTCGTTGTCCCAAAGAAAATCAGACGACTCTAGTAGTTGGCAGTCCTTTAAATGCAAGAAAATTTAGTACATTCAAACTACAAAATATAAAAACTATTGGGGTTCAACCTAGTACAGTTCCATCCTCCTGTTATCCAGGATCCGTTGATCCTCGTTGTCCTGACACCTATAACGTCTTAAAGCCGCTTCCCGCAACCTATTTACCACCTCGAACTAATCCCAGTATTGATAGGACAGTTCGAGAAACGGAAAAGAGTTTGTTTCACGAGATAAATAAATTAGCGTTTACCGAAAACAATGTTTTTGAGGTAGAAGATGATGACGATGGGACCTTGTCAAGGTCTAAGCGAGATCTTAATAATGAAAGCATAGATGTAATATCATTGACAAATTTAAATGATGATCTGTTATCAAGAACAATTTTAAAACGTGAGAATATTAAACGTAAAATGCAAGTTCAAAATATATCTCTTACTCTTAGCATGCGAACAGCTATTACATTAAATTAGGTGGAGTTATAAAATTGTGCTCTTAGTCAGAGCTAAGGTTGTAAGAATGTTTAATATATTTTTTTTTACTATAAACATTATACACTGTAATACAGAAAACATTAAAAAAATATACTTTAAATATAACTGTAATTTATCTTAACGGTTAATGAACATATACATAGCACGGCAGAGTTTTAAAAATGCAATTTAAAAAAAAAGCTAAAGTTGGTTTTTTAATTAATTTAAAAAAATAAATAATATTTTAAATATTTTCGATATAATGTATTACAAGCTTAAGGACATAATATGTGCTAAAGATCAATTAAAGTCCGTACGAAGACAAACGTGACAAAAGTAATAGTATAATTAATGAAAAAAAAAATTTTATTCACATATACTTTACTCATACATTTTTTTCTTACTTTGAAAGGATTTTTATTATCAAGTTAAATAGATATTTTATTTTATTTTTTATTAATATTTAAATATAATTTCAATGGTATAAGTTTAGAGTACATTTGAAGACAGTAATAAAAATACTACAATGATAAACATAGTTTAGTCAAATATTAAGAGTAAATTTTAGACTTGATATTATTTCAAATTAAAGAGCTTTTTATATAATTTGAGACAGTGAATTTAACACTTTTAAACCTAACTGGATTTGACATTACAATTACAAATTTTTGTTCTTAGCTTGGTGAAGTCTTAATATTTAAATAAAATTTTTATTATCCGACCTTACGACTCCGGATAACGACAATATGAATTTCTTTCTATAACCGCATGTGATATCCAATCTTCATATAAAGGCAATCGATCCTTTAGCGTTTCTATTTCTCGAAGAATTCTCATGACGTTTCCACCAACTAATTTTTTAATAGCAGCGTTACCCCATACCCTATCACGTGCCAATTCAGCTAAAAGAAGTGCATAACTTTTTGGGGCTCCACCCAGACCAATGTGATCCACACCAGCCACTTTTCGGACATAATTTATAGCTAGTATAGCATCACGTACACTTATTTGACGATCCCCACATCGTTCCAAATTTAGCAAAATAACTCCACCATTCTCTGGTAACAAGCTGAAATTACAATTGTAAAATGTGGTACTTTGAAAAATATTTCTACCAACATACCTTAGTATATAGTCTGGTACAGATGCTACATTAGTACCATTACACAAAGAATAGGGAGCGGCATTCATTATTAGAACTGGAGCCTTGGCTGTGCGCAAAATAACAACCATCGCTGTTTCACTTAATTGCGAGATCTCAACCAACATGCCCAGGCGATTCATTTCGTAGACCATTTTCTTCAACAAAAATTCATCAAGTTATAGTTTAAATATTAATACATTTCTGTCCAGTGTAGACACAAACCTTTCCAAATTCATTAAATGAATTGGTCACATTTTCTTCAATTAAATAATCCCGTTTCCGGATTGCTGCAGATGCCCAAGGTGTTGTGCACTCCAAACTTGTGACACAAACAAATCGAGCTCCCAGCAAGTAGATGGAGCGTAGCACAGCTAGACTGGTGCCTAACGCATGACCACCACTGATGCCCATAAGAACAGCTACCTCTCCTCTAATATGCGCCTGCTCCATTTCATCAGCAGATTCAACAATGTGCATTAAATTCGTAGCACTTGCTATACGTTTTGTTTCATCTATGCCTTCAAGGGCAAGTTGTACTGCATCTAGATATTGGGCACCGCAATGAACAGAAATTGGCCAAAGCACTGCACCAATATGATTTTGACGAATATCAGCCATACCACTGCTGTTTAACTTTATATCACTAGGCGGCTTCCAAGATCCTTCAATGAGCGGCGATTCAGTTAACAGACGTCGAATAAATGTTAAACGTGCCTCCAAAAGCGATGAAGAACGCAGTTGTAAAGCTATCGGAATACCGCCGGCCATTGCAATGCAGACTAAAATAAGACATACGCCCACTAAAATTCTTCGTCCCCGTGAATGTCCTGGACGCTCAATAGAGGACTCACTACAAGAGTCTTTCTTACAGCTGTATGCTGGTATACCTCCATTGGAACAACGTAGTTTCTCGTTTCCAGTGCCGAATTTTGATATCTCTACGGGTAACTCAATGTCTGCTATTTCTGTAAATACAAAACATTGCTGCTTGCAATGTGGTTGATGTTGATGCAACGCATGCACCTCCATAAATTCACGATTTGGTACTTGATTCATTGCATTACAATAAAATTCCGTAACAAGAAATTGAGGGGATGTTCTTCGTCGTTATAGAATAGCTGCTTTATAAGTTAAGGACTTATACTTTATTGATTTTTTTCAGCGTACATCAAATAGTTTCATCATTGGTCCTGCGCAAGAGAGCTTATGGCAACTTTTAATCGGGTCACCTCGATTACAAAATATTTTAAGTTTAAAAGCAAATATCTCGGCAATATTTTAAAATTACATTAATAATAATAGATAGCAATAATAGCATAAAAGAATTTAGAAAAACATGATGGTAACTAATAGGCAGAATATTGTAATGTTTTTTTACAAGCAAAAGTATTTTCCAACTTTTGCAACATTTGTTTTTTTATATACATAGTTTCCGCTAGTGTCTATCTTTTTTATTTATAATTTATTGATGTTGAATAATTATTCATAAAAAACGTTTGCGTCTTTATCGTCTAGATGTTTAATTTTCTTATATATTCTTATCTGATTTTAATGTTGTACTACGTTTAAATTATTAGATATTTAATACAAAATATCATATGTCCATAGAGTTTACTCTTTAAAAATTTTGGAACATGTTTAGAGCTTTTCTTTTTTTTGATTAATGTTTAGCGTAACTATTTGCTTTTCACTTGTTGGTGTAAGTTTCTATTTTGTGTGGGTAAATATGTAACTCCGAGGGACTATAATTTCCCATTTAAGTTGATATATTTCTGTCATCTAATGAGTGCAGTCTTTTTAATCTTCATCTGTTGTTATTACTAGCTAATCTTGTTTTAAGTTGATTTGTCCATTATCTTTATATCGCTGTGTCGTCCAATAAGCTTTGATATATTTTTTAAGTAATTTAAAGGGAATTCACACATAATAAGACTAAACAAAAAATTATAATTGGTTTTTTAAAACCTGCAATGCAATTATTATATTCTTCTCAATTGATTTCAATTTAATTATCATCAAATAAAATCTGATTCTGATTTAAAAAAATTAATCACATTTATTATTGCGTTAGTTGCTTCACTTATTTTACATTTTTTTTCTAAAAAGTAAAGACTTTTTTTCTGTGATTTTTATATTAGAATATATATAAGCTATTTTTAAAAACGTACTATTTCTTGTGTGTTTCTAGTACAATTTTCATAAGTGTATGAGACGGTAATGTCTCAATCAAACAAAGCAACTGTATTTGATTTGTTATGCAGTTAGAAGCTAATGCTATTTGCACAGCTTGTGCAAAACGTTCCATACATTTTTGATATGCAACGTCCTTTTCCACGTTCACTTCACCGTCTGCCATATGTGCGCAGTATTTCTGTAGGGACGTTACAATTTGCAATAAGTCTTGTGAATGTAGTGGTGTGGAATCACCACTGTTTACAAGTAGTTGCAATGTATGAAGTAACGATAAATGTAATTGACTGTACGCTGGCCGATTTGAGACTAGGGGAGCTAACACTACCCAGCGTAACAGGCCCGCAAGAGGTGTTGCAAATGGCATGGCAATTGCTCCAGCTGGTAAAACAAGAGGCTGCTGTGGTGCTTGACACAATAATGGGTTCTCCATCGTCCAATCTGTAATCGCGTCTAAAAGAGCATCCGGCGGTGTTGTTAAAGCACCGGCACGTTTTTCATTTAAATATAAATCAGCAACGGCAACCATAAAGTTAGCTGCAAAATGTGGTCCAACCATGGGAAGCTGTTTCAACTGTTCAGGAGTTTTGCGTGAAAATAAAATAAAATCACTAACAATGTTTTGCGCAACTTCTAGAGTTGGTGTGGTCTTACAGCCAACCTGTTGCATCCATGTTCCCGCTGAGGAAAGCAAGGGTGCTACCGAACCAGAAACGGCAGTGCTTATAAGTCTAGAAAGTAATCTGGAACGCTGCGGCGTAAGGTGACTTCCAAAAAGAGAAAGAAATATAGCGTTACGCATAGCATCTCGACCTGGTCTTGAAAAGTACTCAATAAGTGCCAAAATTAATTGAAACTCTTGATAAATGTTCATTTGGCTAAGTGTTTGGATTTTACGAACGTCTCCATCTTTACTACGTTCTAGAAAGATAAACTCTGAAATAATCTGTATCACCAAGTTTTGTTTATTTCTACTAGCAATCAGATCCTCTGAAAAAATTTTAAATATAGTAATGTGTGTAAATAGTAAAGGTTATTTAAAAAAAAAAACAAACCTAATCGGGAAAGCGCCTCCACTGCGCATAGTGGGTAGTCCAACTTTCTTAAGTTTATTCTACTATCGCCCATGGATGCCATTTTTACTAAAACTCAATCTTATCTGTGTGTGCTTGGGAATTTCGGGATATTATTGTGAAACAAATCAACAAATAAAAGGTGTTGCCAGCTACCAAAAGTATACAAAATACTAAAGGAGGTAAAATAAGGAACACATTGTAAAATACTGAATACGGTATTTGAGCATTTTTTACAATATTTATGCATTTATATTAAAAAACATATATAAAAATTATGTGAAATTATATTGAAAACATTTAATTTATTCTGTTTTCTCTAATTAGTATTACGTAATAACTCTAAAATTTACCTATTCGAAAATTCTTTGCCTTCTTAAATATTTATTTTTATTACTACTATAATGAATAGTTTAAGTTACAAACGTCAAATTTACTGAAGTTATAAGTGAACATATATAAAAAATCTTCAAATATTATTTTTAAAACCGTTTACAACAAGCCAGTTATCGTAGTGCTCAATATTCGATTGCCTTGAGTTGTTATGTTGACCAGTACTGTTAGCAGCAAAGTTAAAAAGTTATATTTAAAACAAAAAAAATAAACAATTTCTTTCTACTACTTCTTGCTAAAAGCCGATTTTTATTGAAAAATAAATTCTTTCAACTATTTAGAACTATATTTAAAATTTTTTTTTTTTAATTCAAATAAAATCATTTACTAAGTGTCTGTCAATTAAGGGCAATAGACTTATTTGATACCATGTAATAAAAGCGTCATTTTTTAATTAATAAATGTCTTGTTTTTATAATTTATATATTGCTTTAAATTTAATTTACCAAACATATTTATTAAAAGAGAACTAAAGGCTCTTACTTAATGGTAATTTTATTATTTCGGCAAAACATATTTTCATGGCAATAAAAAGATTAAATAACTTTGAAAGCATTATATTTAGAATATCTGCAATAGAACTGCATTTATTTCTTTATTGTTTTCTATAGGGGTTTAAGGCTTTCTAGTCACAATTATATTTCTTAACTTATTGTCAAAGGGATTTAAACAAAAATTTTGAATTTTAATGTTTTGCAAAACTGTTTTGTAAAAATTCGAATTACTGCCCGGTTAAATAACATTTTTGTCTATAATGGTAAATGCAAATGTTCTACTTGCGTTTCTTATTCGATAAGTTTAGCTGATTTGTATTTTAAATAGCTTACCTCAAATATAATTGTTGATTTAGTTCATATAACCATTATTTTTAAATTGCAAATCATAAAATTTAAAGCAATTCTGGATATTTACGATGAAAGTTGGAATTTAATCAAAATAAACATCAAGTATCCTTATGAATATGAATTATTAAAAATAATGAAACGGTACCAAAAAGCAGTAAATAATGAATAACTTTCATAAGCTATATGATTGCTTTTTGATTTTAAAACATTAATAACTTATAAAGTGAAAAATAATATTTAGATATTTTAAAATCTGTAGATTATTTCTGATACATATTTAAATGAATCCAGTAAATAATAAATATTATTGTTATGTGTGCAAAAAAAACTTGAAGCGCACATACTGATAAAAGATAAATTACTTCTCAAATGCATTATAAAATATGCTATAAATTTGCCTCAAATTCACAGTACGTTGTCACATAAATAAGTATACATAAAAAACTGTTAAATGAATACGATTGTTAGGTGAATAAATTTATACAAAATCCACAATAGTTTCTTATATGATTGTGTTTGTATTTAATAATGTGTGAAGCAATGTCAATATGTTTATATAATTTTAATTCTAAATTTAGTCATGCTGCTCATACAAACTTATATTGCAATGGCAGTTTTCGGAATTCGCAACCACAGTTAGGACTTGCGTACCGATAGAAAATTGAGAAATTATTTAGAGCTTATTTAAATTCATCAATTTTTATCTATTTTTGGATATTGACGCATTAAATATCAAACTTACGTTGACAAAAACTCTTATTGTTTTTTACTATAAAAAATGCATGAAAAAAAATGTTGTTAAAAAAATAATAAACTTCTGCTCTATAAATTTAAATAATAGTTTTATGATTGGGCTATTGCTTTAAAGTTTTGACTAAGCAACCTCAATTAAATATTAAAACGAGTAAGACATATTTCAACTCTTAACTGCGCGTGCATACTACTCAAAAAAGTATGTTAGCCAGCTTTAGGTCATGTTCCACGAAGAAGACGAAGAGCTCGAAGAACAGTCATCACTCTCAGTAGCTGCACTACTGCCCGTAGATTTCGGGCCCCAAATACGAACTGTAGCGTCATCACTTGCGCTAGCTAATAGGGACGGATAGACAGGATTCCAGGACACACAGTTGACCGTCTTAGTATGACCCGCAAGCTTTGCTAAAGGTTCTTCACGTTTTAGATGCCAAATATACACAACCTTGTCTTCACTTCCGCTAGCTACAAAGCTTTCATTAACGCCACCAAAGCAAGAGTGAATGGCAAAGTTACTCTGTCGAATGCCTTGAAAGCGTCGCACCAAACATTTGTCTTCTATGTCCCAAAGATGCAAGCCTTGGTTGGATACATTTAACAAAGCCAATCGATCGGCAGAATTGATGCTAAATGTCATTATTGGATGAGGTTCTCGCAGGATGTCAAAGTCCGATCGAGGATTGTCAAAATTATAGCTATAATATTGAAAAAAATCTTTATAGTAAATAAGAGCTTACACACATGAATATAATTACCCTCTGATACGGTAGTGATTATCAGCCGCTAGTATGGTTTTGTTATCCGCCCGAAAAGCAACGCTATTGACACGCACACCTTCCCACGAATCAATAAGGGTACCATTAAGATCACACAAAAATAGTTGACCTTTTTGACCACCGCACACAAAATGATTTCCGTCTCGACTAAACGTTCCACAGGCGAGACTATCCTCCATAGATTGCGAGAACTTAACAACTAGTTTTCCATTATCCACGTTCCAAATAAAGAGGTCGTGTGAATCTTCGGTGCCACCGACCAGAATGAGCTTTGAATCTGGGCTCCAGCTTACAAAGCTTACATTTATCTGTGCTTGACCGTCAAGCAAACGACGAGGTTTAAGTGTTAATTTATATGGATCGACATCCCAGATAATCACAGTGGAGTCTTTGCTGCCTGTAGCCAGTTTAAGGCCATCAGGCGAGAATTTACAGAACCAGACTTCATCGCAGTGGTCGGTTAGCACTTGTATTGTCTGCATGGGAAACCCATCTGTGGTACAACAGTGATCTGTCAGCAATGATACTGTTTGCAAATTAGTCTCCCAAGCCATATCATGACAAGGACAGTTTTGACTTTGTAGTTCTACTGCCTGCTGAAGCAGTGTGCGCAGTCGACGTGGTGACATCATAACCGATGCTGGCATAAATGTTTGAAGGCGTTCCATAACCAGGGCACGTGATGCAATTCCCTTACCCTCCCACTTAGCACGCTGGTAGAGGTCATGATTGGTAGAACACATCATATATGATGATAATTGATGAACACGTGCAATATTGTGTTGTAACGGGGTCAATTCACTGCGAAGCACCTGCAACGCATCCAGCGGGTTTCCATCATCCAAATGTTCTAGATATTTTTGTTCCAACAAAATGAACTTCATTTCAATTATGGTAGACGATTTTCCACTATCAATCAATGGTTCAAGGTCCTACAAGAATATAATAGCCAAATAAGAGACATGTGCATTTGAATGACTGTATTGTTAAAAAACTGCATTATAAAAACTGAATTTCTGTATATTAAATTATTCCTAAATAATGCAAATTTTATCTATTTTCCTAGTTCTTTCCATTTCTCAATTTTTTCCTCTTCAAAGAGAGAAGTTTAACAACATTATGGAGGTTGATTTAATTTTTTACAATTTATAGGACGATGGATTTTGTTATGGTACTATTATGCGATCGTATGGCTTAATTCTTAAAAAATCTACATTGACGTGAACATAATATAATAATTTCGTAGTTTCTTTAAAGAAAATAAAAAGCTAGATTCCTTTTACAAAGCTATTTAATTTACCTTGAGATCAGAATCTGCTTTACTCCAGTCACCAACTAATACATGTTCTCGGAATTTTGTAGCCGATGGATGCTCAAGATAACAGTTGGATTCACACATAAGTGTGTTTACAGATTTATCCAAGCCAACATCATGCAAATATTGGCCTATAAGGCGAATAATTTCTTGGTTGGATTTATCAAAATGAATGCCTCTATATTCACTGTTGTAATCACGATTATTTTCTCCGTCTACTGCAGAACTGTTGTTACTACCATTGTTGTTTGCTCCAAATCCATTGTGTTTTGCATCGTGCCCATTTGTAGTATTGCTGTTGCCGGTGGGGAGTTCATCAACTACCCCATCAGCACTTCTGATTTCTTGAACGTCATTTTCGTTTCCAGTAGGTACCTGTACGGGAACACCTGAGCCTTCTTGTGGTCCACTCCCGGTTACAGAGCTTGCAGAAGATGTTAATGATGTATTCTGCATATTTAAACTAAAATCACAACTATAGCTGTTGATTTTTTTAAATTTGTTTCTATTGTTGTTATGCGCTTGCGAGTCTAAGTTGGACGAATTTTTTTCCAAAAAGTTTGCCTCTGAGTTCGATTTGTGGATATTTTGGATTTCCAATTTACTATCAGTACTATTTAAAGTTATCTGTTGTGCTGCTCTAGACGTAGACGCTGAGTTTAAGTCTACGACAAAAACAGAATTTGAACCTCCTGATCGACGTCCCTTCTTGTGCGGCGGCTGGTCCTCGGCTGAGGCACCAGTTGCAGCAGCCTTTTTGTTCTTTCTATCAATTTTGAGTACTTTTAATAAACCACACGGCAACAAGCAGCCTTCTTCTACGTCTTCGTCAGCCACCCGGCACCGTTTTTTCCTTGTAAACGTTTTCCTAATATTTCAACCTTTGCTGCAATTTTAAATTATCGTGTCCTTGATAAAAGAAATTTAAATTACGACCAAGATGACTAAAAGGAAATATTGCTACAGTAAGTCACAGAAATTTTTGCGTTGTTCAGAAATGTTAGAATCCCAAGCTGCTTAAGCTTTGTTATGCTTATCACCTACATTTTTAGATAAACGAAAAATTCAAAGATTTTTTTATAAATGCATAGATGTTTTATGACATATACATATAAATAATTGTTATTTTTTATTGGTGCGCTTTGGATTAAGTTACCTTATCTTTAATAAATTGAACTAGACTATTAACGGTAATCTCAACGTGTATATATACTGTGTATATATGCAAATTATACTTTAATTATGGTATTAATCATATGTATTTAAATTTGCACGTACTTGAATGCAGTTAAAAATATTTAAATCCATGTAAAACCTTTATTTATTTCACAAGTTCAGATATTCATAACAGAGACAGCCCGAGTTATGACTGAAGACAAATTGAATTAAAAACAAATCAAGAGCTGCTAGTGATGAACCTTTGTTCATTAACAAAGTTTAATAGTTATTTTTCTCTTTAATTTATTTTCACACACACATACTTTAAATGTCAATCTATATGTAGATAATATATTTATTCAAAATTTTAAAATTTAAAATTTTTATTATTACTTTTATTGTCTACTAATTTACAGGACGACTTTTTAAAATAAATAACTCCCTAACACACATTCAACGTTGCCAAATGCACAACAAAGCACACAATGCACACAACACAACATATATATATATATATATATATATATATATATATATATATATATATATATATATATATATATATATATATCTATATCTCTATATATATATATATATATATATATATATATGTATAGATTAACACATGCATAGGCACTAAACGTACACCACATTAACCAATGTAAAATGCATCTATATTATATATGTACATACATAAGTACAATACAGTGCATATATTATAATGTGTTGCTTTGTTCACATGTGTATTTTTCCAGATCGATGTGTGCAATGTATTTTTCAATATTTAAATTATGCAGAAGATTATAAATGTCGTTTTAAATAATTTATGAAGAACTTTTGGTACGTACTTTTAACTAAAAACAATGACAAATGGTCACACAATAGATAAACGAAAAAAACCAAGACAAGATGTGACCAAAACATTTAAAGATCAAAAAATCAATTTAGTATTTTGGTATGTTTTCATTCTTCGATGTCAAACATATTCACGATATTTTACATCGACATACAAAGTCCCTTGTTTATCTTTTTTATTTTTAATCAACTTTAAATTTTAATAAGCCTGGGCTAAAAAATTTCTTATTTTACATATTATTCAGCAAAGTGGTTTAAAATATATGAGAATTAATATTCCTATCAAAACTAAGAACTTTAATTTTAACAAAATTTAACTTTTTACATATTTTTTTTTCGATTAGCCAATATACTTGTGATAAAAAATTCTCCAGCTTTATAGGAGCTCCGTACAAGTGGCCCGCTAGCAGTATATAAGAAACCTAACTGGTTTCCTACTTGTTCCCATTGATTGAATTTTTCAGGTGTCACATACTCAAATACTTTGAGGTGCTTTTTTGTAGGCTGCATGTACTGGCCTAAGGTCAGGCATTCAACACCTGCTTCACGAAGGTCCATCATTGTCTGTTTAACTTCTGCATCGGTTTCGCCCAATCCTAACATAATTGAACTTTTTGTGATAATATTCGGATTAAATCGTTTCGCTTCTTTTAACACTTTCACTGTTTGATGATAATGAGCACGGCGATCTCGCACGAATGGTGTTAGTTTTTCAACAGTTTCAATATTATGAGCAAAAACATCAAGACCGCAGTTTGCAATTGTTTGCACGCAATTCAGATCTCCACGAAAGTCGGGTACCAAGCATTCTACAAATATATTAGAATTTCTGTAAAGAACAGAATTAATTAAAATATTTTTTTGCTATCTGTTTTTATGTTTTTACCTTGCCTTGATTTCTCGAACTGTCTCTGCTATATGGTTTGAACCACCGTCTGGTAGATCTAAAAAATTAAATATAATATATATGTTACAAAATAATACTGAAATTATGAACAATATTTTTTTGTTTTTTAACAAACCATCACGGTCGACAGACGTCAAAACTATATAATCTAAGCCCCAAGATGAGATTGCTTTTGCTGTGTTCACGGGTTCATTTACATCTAGTGGTGGAGGTGTACGAGAAGTTTTCACTGAACAAAATCGGCAGCCGCGGGTGCAAGTATCTCCCATAAGCTATAATCAACAACATGCGTTAAGCTATCAGCAAATGTCATAAAGGTCGTACCATAATTGTTGCTGTTTGTGTGCCATTTTCACCGCCACCCCAACATTCCCCAATATTCGGACAACGTGCTTCTTCACATACAGTTGATAGTTTAAGGTCTCGCAGCTGCGATTTTATCTTAGTAAAATTCTTGCCCGTTGGAATAGTTGTCTTTAACCATGGTGGTAAGCGAAGGTAATCGGTCTCTCCTCTATCACGACGCAGTTTACCATCGTAATTTTCCGAATGTTCGACATTTATATTTTCAGTATCTTTAAGAAAATCTTTGAAATTTGGTCCTTTAGATAACCGCTCTCGAATTTCTTTTAATTTATTGGCGCGCGAAGTGATTGTACGCTGTAAAAATATAATTGTTTTGTAACGATTAAAAAAAAACTAATTAGATTTTTGTACAAATTACCTGAAATACCGTCGATAAAATGTAAGGATGGCGCAACATTCTGTGTGCAGATGTAACATTTAAAAAACCTAGTTATATATACTTGAATATATAACTTCTTTATAAAGTCTTATTAAATAATACCGAGCTAAGTAAAACAAAGTAGAGGTGATAGACAATCGATTTTAACAGAAAATATCGATGACTTTTTCAGCTTTAAATAATTATCACAATAAAATCAAAGTTATAAAAAAGACAAAATTTTTTACTTCATTTTGTACCATTCTAGTTACCGATTTATTTTATTTTTTAAAGTGATATATTTTTTTTTAAAGATATTTTACTTAAATAAAACTTAAAAATGCCAACTGTGGAAAAATTTTAAGCATTGATTACATGCGTTAAATCAATAGCATATTATAAACTGTCCTATGGTGAACGGAATTGTTATGTGAGCGAGTTGAATCTCCATTATTTTAAACATAGATAATTATAAAACCTTCAAAAGGAACTATGTTGTCACCACGTTTTCCATTTAAAGACTGCATTGAAGTAGAAATGTCAGCATATGAAAAATAGCTAGTGGGTAACTTTAAAAATAGTTTAACTATGTCAATTTTCATATGAATATAATAAAAGAAATAAAGTACAAAATACAAAAAGTATACAAAATAAATATGCAATCGTGAACACCATAGTTATCATACCAATTATCTTTTTTAATCGATCTTACGGAAGTAAAGGATATATATTAAATAAGTAAAATTACGATGTGATGAATCTATAAAATTGTTTTTCTTTATTAAAAAATAAAATCTTCGTCCATATTTCATGTGTGCAATATGCATAGTCAAAACAGTATAAAAGTTTTACTGTTGTGCAAATAGAATATAAAAATATTTGTATAAAATAGATATTACAATAATGTGTTATGACGGTTAGATTATAAATTAAATATTAAAGGACGGAAAAACTATTCCTCTTTAGAAATAATTTTAACGCCTGCATGGGTTATACAAAGGGGCTGAAACATAACTTAATTAATCAGATTTTACTTTTAATGCAATAACGCTGACAAGCGGTGCAATATTGAAAATCATTAATTAAAAAAATAAATTATGGTTAGATGCGTTAGGTTGACAAGCTATGACCTCCATATGCATGTATGAGATATTTTTTTTCAAATTAACTTTCAATGTAATGAAAAAATTATACAAAAATGAAATTATAGCTGCTACAATTCGGTGCACTTCTATGTTGGTCCAGTTGTTCTCCTTTTAAAAGCGATCTTTTGATGTAGCACTATATTCCAATTCATTAAGATTTTGTATCTCCTGCAGTTCCTGAAACTTTTCATGATCGCGAATATGTGCATAGTTTGCAGAAAGACACATTAAGTAATGCACTAGACTGAGAATGACCAAGAGAGTGGAGAGAGTTGCCAATATAAACATAACCTCAGCATTTTCGACACCATCCTTGCAAAATGCCTTAATCTCAAATTTTTCGCAAATTTTCATGTCTTCAAGCTTAGTATTTGGCGGAAACAGAAAATCTAAAATAATAAAAACAACCAGTTGTGTATGATACCATATATAATACATAAATGTAGCATATTTCATAGTACTTACGAAATTGTGTCAAATCAATACAGCTCAGAGATTGCTCAACACTAGAGCACATGTTCCAAAACATTGTGTAAATAAAAGTTACGATAACTAGGAAGCATAAAATAAGCGTCCATACAAAGTTTAGCAAATATGTTATTCCTAGAAGTACTGCACAGGATATGCGACCACCTACACGTGATCGCCAAGCCCGATATACCTTGTAGCGAGTTGCGCCTGTTGCCAAGAAACCTACAAAAAGTATCATAAATCCAAGAGCAGCCATTCCAGCAGCAATAATAACGAATATCATCTGAACAGCCTCGATCCTTAAAAATGTTATATTGAAAAAAACTACATCATTTAAAAACTGAGGTCATTGATTGAAAATACCATATTAAACGCAAATGAAACACCTGATCCATCATTATTACTGTAAGTGAAGCCCCTCGGTACATGGTTCCACAAAAGATTCCAACACCAAGCAAACACATTAGCGTAGCTATAAGTGTTGCGTATGGAATACGAGCCATACATGACTGGCAACAATCCGCTGAAAGGATTTAAACTAATATTATTTAAAGCTCTAAGACTAGATCTTTTTATGAAATGTTCATATACTATCTATATTGTACAATAATTTGAAAGACACATATCGATGAAAAAATATATATAAAATATACATATATTATAAATTTTAAAATTAAATTAATCTTTTTAAAATGAATATATTTTAAATTATATGTAGTTTTAATTAAAGCATATTATGATATAATATAAATATATATTACTGCTTGTAAGAAAACAATTCTCAGGGAACAATATATATTGGCATTTACAAACGCTATGACTTTAGAAATACTTTTTATACCAACGGTAACATTTTCCTACCTTCACCACCGCGTTCCGTGTACCTATCCAAGGAGTGATCCGATTGGTAAGTAGTATGACGCCTGTTGTGGTAGGGATTATTGTTGTAGGCGCGTGTTAAAACCCCACCATCATCTTCAAAATTTGTTTCAAGCAATATCTCTTCACGGGGATCACGTAAGCGATTTCGGCTATTGCTTTTGTTGGGCATATTAAACATTTTTATTTTATTTGACTTATTCAAATAATTATTTTTTGTTTTCCCATACGCGTATTATATTTGTCGACGTACATAACGCATGACTGATTTAATCTCACTGCGACGTCATATTTTGCAGCGCTGTTATTTTTATATATATATGTAACTGTATGTAGGTAGTGAAAGCTCTTTTAATCGAAAATTATTTAAGATAACAGTCTTTTTGATTAAGTTAGAGTTTGACGCAAACGCAAAACGTATAGCTGGCAGCTGACACTACTTATGAATTTTATTGGTATTGCGAACAAAACAGTGTTCGTTCTTGGATGCAGTTAGGAGGTGTGGTTGGAACCAGTTACATTGCCAGTTAGCTTGTTGAGCTCTCTGACTCACAATTATGTTATAATAATTTCTCTGTTATTATTTTAAAAAGGAGTAATATAAATGTTTCAACACTGATAATTTTTTATTTTCTATTTATATGTGCGAATGTAGATTTTCTAAGATGAATTGATTGCATTGGTGGAAAGTAACGTTTACAAAACATATAAATTGGATATATACAAAAATTAAGTATTTTAAAGCAATGCGTTTTATCCATTGAAGGAGTTTTAGACAAGACATAAATAAAAAATTCTACATATTCTGTAAGATTTAAAAAACGTCGTTATGGTCTTACTTAAAAATTTAAAATTAATGAGACTTAATTAATCTAAGAATAAAAAGTCTATATTACATACAGACATATGAGTTTTTATAAGGAATGATTACTTCATTTATATTGGCCTTTGCTGCCACCTTTTGATATTTATTAAACGAATGTTTTAATAAAGCGAAAATTCACTTACTCATCATGTATTTGCTCTTTAATTATAATTCAGAACTATAAAATTTAAAACTTCACTCTACAAAAACTGAATTCCATAAACTATATAGAGTACGTAGAGTACGTAAAAGCGCATGGTAAACCTCTAAAAACAATAAACGAAAATAGTGGCTTAAGATTCTTGCACCACGTCAACAAAACCAGTTCTAAGGCTGGTTTTAAAGCACCAAAGTCAGTTGCAGTTCACGGTATACAATATAAATTTGATGTTCTGTAATTATATTATATACATATCGATCAAATTAATCGATTTTATAAGACACACATTTTTTTATATAAATTTCAAAATTAAACAAATTTAAAAATAAATATGGCAAAGAGTCAAAAATTCAATTTTGTATCTTTGTACTGTCGTGTTAACTATTTATCGATTTTTTTACTATTTATTTCGATGTTTTGTTACATTGATAGCAATAAGTCTATTCATTTTTAAGCATTATAATTATTGGTTATTGCTTATGAAGTAACTTAGTTCGTAATAAATTAAGCATATTTTTAAATATGTTTTATTTTAAACAAATTTTTTTTTTTGTAGAGTAATAGAAATATATACATAGTTAAAATGTCTGGTGAATTGGGCTCGTTACTTTATTTTATTAAAGAAGCTTAATCTAAAAAAAAGCAAAACAGAAGAGAATCTAATATATATTATAAAAGACGCTGCTGTGATTAGGCACGTAAAATGCCAAGCTGTCATCGAATTAATTTCCTTTAATAGGATAAACCCATTAAATAACCATAGAAACTGCTATTCTAATTCTCATAGATTACTTTTCCAAATAATGTAAAATTTAATTTAAAATCTTATCAGTTATAAAAATTTAAATATATAAAAGCGTGTTACATTTAACAGTAAATTTTTACTTTGTCTCAAATTTTATTTTTTTCTTATCGATTTATATTTTTAACTAACAGATATTAGCTTAAATAAGCTTTATAATATAAATATTTTAATAAATGAAATGCATATGTTAAATTAAAAAAAAAATTATGTATATTTTAGTTAAATAAGAATGCGATTTTGCCAGGCAGGTGTCGTCGGTTGTCGATTTTTTTTGTTGGGGTTCAATTTTTTGAATTCTAGTAGCGGAGCACACTTTAACTTCATCTGCACTTGAGGCAATTGCAAAACTTTTTCTCTGACAGCCAAGGGAAGCTCGTCAAGGTTGTGGAAATGAGTAGCGACACCATTCAGTTGTGTGAATGTAATTCCCCCACCATGTGTCTCTGGTAAAACTGATATTAAGGATCCATCAAGGCATTGAATTTGAACAACACCATGAGAAAGCTATAACAAAGGTTAAATAGGGGTATTTAGTTTTTTTTGGTAATAATCGCATAGCATACCTCAGTTACCATGCCTATATCCTGCATGTTTAGTCGTTTTACCGGTATATTTTGTTGGGCAGCTAGAACTTCAATGTCGTTACCACTTTGTGATGATGAAAAGGTGCTAATTGAAAAGTTGATAGAATTCGAATTAGCAGTGCTTGACTTATCTCGTAATCGGTCTAACTTCTGCGGTAATTGCACTTCAGAAATGGGGCGTCGCCCAATTGTTACGGGAAAACAGGTATTTTTTCCAGTTTGAGCATGTTCCAACGCATTACAAATACTTACACAATGACTGAAACACTCATTGCTATGCTCAATAAGTTGGTTAAACTTAGAGTTATTTTGATTAGAAAACAGCATACCATGTGCATCGAAAGCTTTTACGCAATCATTTGGTGATTTAATAAATTTTATACCGTTGTAAAAGTTCATCTCAAAATCCTCCATGCTTTCCATTAGATGACATTTGGCCAAAGTACTAAAGTAAGTTACCTTTGGCGTTTTACTTTTTACCAAACTAACAAAACGAGCTGCGTAGGCATATTTTTTCCAATGTTTGGTGGGTAAATTGTCATAGTTATAAACACAGTCTTCATTATTTATATTATATTCCATTGCTTGATCTCGTATTAGTAGCCCCCTAAAAAACAATTAAATTTCTTCTTGTCCATTTTAACATTATTGTATTATTCTTACCGCCCTGGATCTGGTTGATATATTATTATACGTCGTCCATCACTAGATATACGGCATACGTCAATTATATAATGTTCGTTCAATTTATCATTGGATTTTATAAACTCGATGACTACTTCGCTGCTTGCTAAAATACTCATTATGGCATTCTTAGTCTTGTACCGGGTTGGTTGAAGTCTAAGTGTGTTCAATGGTGGAATACGTATGTGTCCTTTAATATCCCGATTATTTTTTGCGATAACCCCATAGGTGGCATTAGGTTGCGTGGAATAAGATAGGCAAGAACTAATCTGAAAGTTCTCGACGATTCTATTGCTTCTATTTGAGTAGTTTGATGTTTTTGCAGAAGTCTGCTTATATGTGCATTGGGACATAATCTGTCGATTTTCTTGATGGTAACCATATTCATCTCGAATTTTTGGTAGCAGCTGAGGTGTTGACTGCTTATCTACCGACGATAGTCGTACCATTTGTCCTTTTGAATCATCTAAAGTATTAAAAAAAATATATATAATAGAACATTTTTAAGTAAGGTTATCTTCTATAACATACTGCTTGCAAATGTGATAATTCCACTATCACCACTTGATATACTTTGGCAATATACTTCCGACGCACCAGGCGTTGCGTACGATATTGCATTTTCAGTTCCTTTTATCATGAATTGGTGTCTTAAAACTTCCTCTAGTGAAATACGATCAATAGGATTTTTCCTCAAAAGTTTGTCGATTAAATCACGAGCCTCGTAGGACAAGTTAGGTGGCATTGTGTAATCAGAGTGGACTACTTTTTTTAAGGTCAGTTGTACGGCATCAGTGTCAAACGGGGGCCGTCCCACTAATAGAGTATAAAGCATACAGCCAAGGCTCCACAGATCAGCCGACAATCCGTGCGACGAATATGAAACAACCTCTGGCGAAATATAATTTGGAGTCCCACACATGGTCATGTGTCTTTCGTCAGGCCGTTTTAGTTGTGTCGCAAGACCAAAGTCAGCTATCTTGACAAGCATGTTTTTACAAAGCAATATATTTGAAAGAGATATATCCCGATGAATAATGTTGTGAGAGTGTAGGTACAGCAAACCAGCAACCACTTGGCGCAGAATTGAGGATGCTTCAGTTTCACTAAATTGTTGTTTCATTTGTTGAGTCATAAAACGATGTAGTTCTCCGTGTTCAGCAAGTTCCAAAACCAAGTACACATAACTTTCATCTTGAAAAAATGTATACAGCTGTAATACAGACGGATGCTTTAAACGAGAATGAATTTCTACCTCTTGTCTTACTCTGTTCGACAATGCAGAACTCTGTATAAGCTTTTTGTCAATCTGCAGAAAAAAATATTTGTACAATATTATTATCTAATTTCACACAGTACCAGTTATACCATTTTAATTGCAACATCTTGCAGAGTACGCAGACATTTTGCTTTATATACGCATGCAAACCCTCCTTTACCAAGTAGGTGCTGTACTTCGTATTCCTATGAATCAAAATAATGATTAACATTATCGCAAAAAGAAAAGAAAATATTGTTACATCAATAGCTTCTCCATAATTCCGGTATGGTATCATATTTTATAAAAATTATATTGTATTCGTAACTTTACTATTGATAAACAAACTAGCAATATTATTAAAAAAAAAAAAAGGAATGCTAACTGGCTTATGTTGGAAAATACAAAAAAAAAAAAACACATGACATTTACAGCACTCGTAATAAAGAATATCGATATTTTATAAACTGTTCATAGTTTCTATTGATATTCTCATAAGACACACAAGTTCAAAGATTTTGGTGATATTTTGTTTTACATTGTTGTTTACATTGTTCTTTACAATTAATATTAAATTCATTTAGGAATATATTTGGATTATTTGGTTGTTAGGTTGTTTGGTGATGGCATTTTGGTTCTTGCATTTAAATTTCGCGCTGCGGTTGTGAAGTCATATGGTATCGTATCTATCGTATAACGCTGTATATCGTTAGATAAGTTTTGGTAGCACCTTTTTAAATGACGTATAGTTTGCATACATCCGCGCTTTAGAATAACAATCGATCAAAATGTAGTTTACAAACGCTGAAATTCGAACCATTTTAAATTTTTATTTCGCACAAGGAAAAACTGCTGCGGATTCCCTCTTCAGGCGATTCCGAAGTGTTAATTTTGTCACCGAAACACCCAAGCCCAACCCCAAGTCGCGGACGATTAGTGACCGTTCTTACGGTTAAAATCACGGAAATAGTGGATCGATCGATTAGAAGCATCGCAGAGGAGCTCCAACTAAGCACGGAAACTGTCCATAGGCATTTGAAGTTAAAAAAAACTCGATGTATGAGTGCCTCATGAGTTATCTCAAAAGAACCGTGGACCGTGTCTCAATCTGCGAATCTCTGATGCACTGTGATAAACTCGACTTATTTCTTGATCGGTTGGTCACTGGCGATGAAAAATGGATCCATATGACAACACCAACGTTAAAGGATCCTGGTCGAGTCGTCTAAAACGGTGGCAAAGCCAGAATTGACGGCTCAAAAGGTGTTGCTGAGTGAGGAATTATTCATTATGAAGTGCTGTCGTATGGCCAAAACATCAATTCTGACCTCTACTGTCAACAACTGGAGAGATTGAAGATTGCACTTGAACATAAGCGACCAGACATGGTGAATCGTAAGGGCATTGTGTTCCAGCATGACAATGTCAGGCTCCATACATCTTAAGTGATTCGTCACAAGCTACGGGAGCTAGGTTGGAAAGTTTAAATGCATCCAACTTGTAGCCCCAAGCGATTAATATCTGTCTATGGATATGATTTATAAATTTATATAAAGGAGGCTTGTGAAAATCGAATCGCCGAGCTTTTTGCCAATAGGGACAAGGACTTCTTCAGTTGAGCCATATACAAATTACCACAAAAATGGCAGCAAATATTGGAAGACAACGGTACATATAGCACTTAAATCAGACAATGGTAACTATGTTAAAATAATCGCCAAAAATCAATAAAGAAACCGGTATGTCATTACCAAACAACCTAATATATAATATGACATAAATATAAATTTAAAATATTGTCGGTGTTAATAAAATTAATCTGCATAAATTAGTTATTTTTATGGTTACAATAAAGACATAAAGAAATTATAAAATTTATGTTTTTTAAGTGTTTTAAATGCATTTTAAAAACATTTTTTTTATATAAAAAGTTTTTTCTTGTTTATACTAATTATAAGAGAGATCTAATAAAAATAATATTAAGCTTTAAATTAAACTTGAAACTAATACCAACATTAAGACATGTCAATTATGAACATTAAAAACGCATGACATTTAAAAAATGCGTTATCATAACTTGTTAATTAAATAATTTTTACTGAAATGGTAATTCTAGTTTAATTCTTTTCAGTCTCACGTAGATTTTATTTTTATTTTCAATGCTTTTACATATATCTCTTCTTAACCAACTTGACGTAAGTATTAAAAATATAAGCTTTCTCAAAATGTATTAGTTCTTGTCTTTCGTACACATTTACTTGATAAATTCTTGTTTAACATTACAGTTTAATTGAACTTTTTAACAAAATAAGTACAAACAACACGAAAAAGTTGCTTATACTTAAGCTACAAATTACTATCTGTAATTTGTAATAAATAAATACTCATTTATTTCTTTTATTTTTTGTTGAAATATATTATATATCGCAATATTAAGCTTAATATATATTTTACACAGCTACTTTAAATTTTTTGTTGTTATGTTAAATAGATATTAGTCTTAATATTTAAAGACAACTTAATACACGTTTGTTAAGTGTGTTATTTTACATGATCTTTTATTGCCATATGTGTGTAATTTAAGCATACAAAAAATAAAAATTAAATTAATGTTTCAAATTGTATTATATATATACATACAGATAATGCATTATATTATACAGCGATAAATTAGAAAAGCCTTTTTAACGGCAATTCTACAACTTTTATATATAACCCTAATTATCAAGTTTATGTTTGTTAAAGGACGACTTAATAAATAGAGTGCTTTGATAGAGTATGCCCCCACCTAATTTGAATCTGCCTGCAAACGAAAATCTTAAAATCGTTACAGGGTTAAGTATTAACTTTGCTACCAGGCACACTCCATCTCTCGCTTATAGTCTTCTCCTTCATTCAGGTATGAAGTATACAGCAAATGCTAGGCATCCCCAACCATTGTGGTACCATGTTGTTGATACTTAGTGGAGCATATTACCCCTGATGGCAACGACTCCTGTTGTTCGCGCAATTGTCGACGTCGTTTCTTACTCCAAAGTTCATGGCAGTCCTGCCACGTGGGCAATTGTGGCGTTGGCATTCTGTCCAATAATAAAAAAAATTATGTCATATTGCCAAAAACAATTGGCATGGGAAAAAAGTTATATATCCCTCTATAATTTGTTATTTATTAGATTTTACTCACTCATCTGGGTTTATATTCTTAAGCCAAGGAGACCTAAGGGCGTCTTCCGCTGTTATTCGTTTATCAGGATCCAAATCGAGCATTTTGTCAAGCAAGTCTAGTGCAGATCCTGGCATAAACTCAAAGTCTTCACGCAAACGTCGACGATGAGTTTTTTTTTGCTTCAAGGTATGAAAGAGTGGTAGCTTGATGACATTAGGCCAAACGGCAGGTATTGGGGAACCACATATTTTTGATATAGTTTCCAGTTGAGCCATTTCGGCATTGGCTTGAAATAATGGGCGTTTTAAAAATAGTTCACCCAATATACATCCACAGGACCATACGTCAATGGACGGGCCATAACGTTCTTCGCCCAGTAAAAGCTCCGGCGGTCGATACCAAAGAGTTATCACTTTGTTCGTATAAGGACGTTCACGATCGTCGGCATTATACAACCTTGCCAATCCAAAATCAGCTAATTTTACTTTACCCCTACAATATTATTTATATAAATATGGTAGGTACAAATATTGAAGAATTAAGAACGACAATACATACTTGTTGTTCATTAGAATATTCGAGCATTTTATATCTCGATGTAAAAAATTTTTCTTGTGACAATAGTTTAGGCCATCCAGAAGTTGTTTCATAATGCTTGCATTATTTTCCTCGTTGAATTCAACCATGCCAGATTCGAGTAGACCCATTAGATCGTGGTCCATATATTCAAATACCAAGTAAAAAGATCCTTTGTCTTTACGAAATTCTACCGCATCTTGCTTATCCGTCACTATTTCATGCAAGTTAACTATATTACGATGGTTAAGTTGTCTCAGAATTTTTATTTCTCGCACAGCCGTAATTGGGAAGCCTTCCTTTTCATGTTCTAGACGCACCTTCTTTAATGCTACCATGTCGTTGGTATGATGGTCTCGTGCTTTGTACACCTTAATATTTTATAAAAAAAAAAGATTTTAAATACAACTAATCTGACTTTAACTATAAGCTTAAAAAGTTATTTCACACCTGTCCATATGTGCCCTCGCCAATCTGAGCAATCACTTCAAACACATCCACACATCGTTCACCCCAATCGCGTACATTGTTTCTGGAATCGCGTCTATTGAGTATCACAGGACGGCGACGCGACGTAGCTTGGAGCGTATTTAAATTTGTTTTTGTGTTGTTGCTGTTACTATTGCCACTAGGCGTATCGAAATCCTCCGGACTATCAATGACATCATCATCGCCGCTTAACTCCTCACTCCCTGGTATAACTGGTGGCATAGGTAAATTTAAAAGACTTTTGTTGGTATTTGGATTTTTCTCTTCCGGAATCATTTTTTTTACAGACTTTGCTGTTGATTGTTTGCTTAAATCTGGCGGGGATGGCGTTGGAACATTTACCAAATCAGCGGCAGTCATGCCGGGTGGCATTGGCAAAGCTGTTAGACTCTTCGGTTTTTGGATTATATTTGTTTTAATAGTCGATATCACTGTCTTTGAAAAATTATCCGTGACGTCTGTATTTACAATCGCTGGATTAAGTTTATTTATCTCATTATCTTTGTTTGGCATTGGAATGTTGTTTATGTCCAAATCAGGTTTACTAGCACCAACAATGCCATTTGATGTTGTACTATCAGAAGATTGTGTTGTAGTAAAAGATATTGATCGGCTTTCGGCAACCGTGGGCGTATTTCCATCAACTGATGAACTATTTTCGTTGATGGTCAAAGCTCCATTGCTGTTGCTGTTCTCTTCTTGTCTTTCGATTATCTCTTTTAGTGCTTTTTGCCGCTTGTGTCGATCTTTAACCAGTTCCGCAAATAGGCTAGTTTCACTTATTTTCTTAATATACTCATCACGCCTATGCTTTAAATCACGCGACGTTGGGGAACGAGAAGGCGAGACTGAGCTACGGCTGCTGCAAGAGCTTGGTGAACGCCTTCGGCTACTGTTGCGATTATGTTGATGAAACCTCGGAGACCGACGATAATGATGCATACTTGATGAAGCTGGTCCCGGAGGAGAAGTTGGAGATGATTCATAAAAGCGACGAGGTGAACGAGATGAATATCGTTCTACGGACACGCCCATGCCACCGCCTGGAATTCGCTTGGAAGATGATCTTGTTGGCAATGGAGGCGATGGAGAGTAAGGCACTCCATATTTTTTGCTTTTGTAACTACTGTTATTAGCATGTCGATACGTACTTGAATTACTGACGTTAGAAGTTACTGCTCCAATAGGTGATAAGCGCCCGCGTGATGCACGGTGATCACTAGGACTTCTTTAAAACAAACCTTGAGTTCTTGGAATTCAATAAAAGTTTACTCAACTTACTTGGAAATTCGTCTTGCGTACCGATCTCTACTGTAGCGTTCATATTTAGCAGCATGGTGTCTGCCGTGCTCAAATGTATTTGCAGATGGTGCTAAAGTTACATCGCGACCATCATTAAACTTTCGTCGCTTATGTGGCGGACTGCCTGGTTGATAGCGATCTAATTCTAAAATTTGTAATAAGTTTTGTTGATATTTTATTTTATCGATGTTATTGTAAAAAGAACAAAGATCAGTCATGCTTACATTACAAAACTAATATTGCTTATTATGAATCAAGTATTTTCGGTAACCAACCGTGTTAAAAAAAAATGCCATAACAAAAGTATTTTCCTTACGCATATTTCCTGTACAATTTTTTTTACACCATTTATTTAAAAATAATCATAAATTTTATTTATATATTTGAACTCTTCTACCAATAAAAGTCTGAGATTTTACCGTTGAGTATTTAATAATGAACAAACTTGGTTTGTATTCAATATGTCAGATCGCAAATTGCAGTTTAATATATAAAGGCATTGCCTCACCTTATACATATATCCCTAATTATTTAAACCTTTTAAGCCGTCGAAAGGTAAATCATATAATATGAAAAAATAAAGTTTATCTTACCTGGGGACATCCGTTTTGGTTTTCTTGAATCAAGGCTGGTTCCTTGTCCACTCACTGTTCCACCCGTTAAATAACGTGACGAATACGTATTACTCGATCGAAGGTGAGAATTCATATCCTCCTTCTGCGGACTTTGCACATAACGAGTGCTTCGAGAATCGCGCGAGCCAACAGTTGCCGTATGTGAATGACCAAGCATCTGCGGAGGAGTGCGAGGTGAGGCAGCGTATCTTTGATTTGTACCACTAACGCCGACACGTGCTACAGGCGAACGATGTCTATTGCTTAAAGATGTTTTATTTGTTACCGTCACCTGCAGTCCGCTGCAAAGGGGCGTGCTTGGCGTTACAGTTGTGACATCACCGTAATAGGTATTACTACTATTAGGCCGTCGGGCGGGCGGTGTTCCCGCTGATATGGGACTGATTTGACCGTCTTTGTGAGGTGTAAACGATGGCAGCGCAGCACTGACGGTGCGCTCAGCGCTTTTAACCCGATTTGGAGCAGTTGGTGGTGTATAGCGCCGATTTCTATCCAATAATGAGTTAAGATTTCCGTCTGATAGGGAGTCAATACTGGAATATGACTTAGCCCGCTTTTTTTTACGTTTCTTAGATTTCTTTTTTGACTTATGCTTATGTTTGTCTTTCTTTTGTTTCTTACGTTTTTGTCGCTTCATTTCTGCTTCCAATTCATCGGTATCGATTGAATCACTAGACGTATACAGTTCACGATCCCACTGCATCTGTTCTTCTTTTGAACTTTTATCTGTTGTCAGAACAACTTCAGCGTGATGATGATTTGGCTTGTCATTTGCAGAGCTAATGCTCAGTCTACTGCCGCTGCTGGCAACAACTGAAACCTGCCTTGAACTTGGTCCAGCAGTACCAGGTGATATCATGTTATCGTTTTCTGTAGCGCATCTTTTCCTATATTTTCAAAAATATACATTTATTATTACAACTAAATCTACGATTAAATATTTTGAGTATAATTTACCTATATTCAGTATTTTTTGAAGTACGTGAAGCTTTCAGAATTTCTAGTTTTTTATTTAAAGCTGTTAAATTCTCGCTTCTGCCAGCTAAAGCCGCATCTGAGTCAATTTCTCCAGTTTCAGGATCGGAAAAGTCCTCTGAACTCACATCCGAATATTCTACAAGTGCACTTGACGCAGCAGACGAAGAATGCATCTCGAACTAGTATTATATCGAACTTATTCTTTGCCAAGTTGAAATCCTGATACTCTACTTGATTTGTACTAAAACGTTACTAGGTGATATTTTTCACTGGTATTTTCGTTGTTGAGTAGTTTATGCGAAGTTTGAAAACATAACTCGCGAACGGCACTGAAGCTAATGTTGACATTTAAGGCGAAATTGGCACCGTACGTAATATTTGTCTGCCGGAATCAGAAAAATATATATACAAATCTGAACCAATGCAGTCAGTAAATACATTTGTAGTTAAGGTATTTGCTTATATTATTTACATCGCTACTTTTACGAAAGCAAAAATCATGTCAAAATAATTTTGACACGTCTTTAATATTTATTTTACCAATGTAAGTTTTTAAGTGTGATAACTTGTGAAGAGCTCCCAAAAATAACTTATATTGTCGCTGACCAAATTTTAGTAGCTTAAATTGAACAAAAAAGAAAATTATCACTTGTCATTTTTAAGGTTATAATTTTTGTGTGACCAGACCTAAGCGTGCGCAAAATACTAACATTTGAAGATAGCAGCTGTGTATCATTTGCATTTCTCCAATTAGTTTATTTTCATGATTCTTATTATTACCAAATAAAATAATGCATCCCCAAAGAATATTATCAACTAAGGCTAACCAATTTTTTAATGTTTGTAGATGAATGTTGTTTATATTCAATAAAATTTTAATTTTATAAAAATTTAAGAATGTATAATAAATAGTATTTTTATGTAATTTGAAATAAACACGGTCACATTAGCGGAACTATATTTTATAGGTACATTGAATAATTTCGACAAAATAGCTTTACACAGCATTTTCCTTGCGAAAATAAAAAACAAACTGATCAAATTTACATAGAAAATACTTATAACCTGTTTGCGTTAACTAATAAATTAACAATGTGTCTCAATTTTTTATAAATAATAGTATAACTATACATGTCAGCACATACTTACATATATAGGTCGCTTTTTTATACACCAGACTTACCAAATTTCTTTGCTTTTAAATTTTCACTTTTTATATTGCTTAGAGTACTAATATTAACAATAATTTACTTTACGTACACTTAAAATTCATCCTACGTTGTGAATTTACACGGTCAGAGGAAAAACACTAAGAATTCAAATTAAAATATAAGTAGAATTTTATTGAGTTATTGATTTTTATTTAAAAATGTGCATTTCCTGATTATAAAGATTATCCAAGCTTAATTTAAAGTTTGCATAATGAAAAAGGAAAAAAAAGAAGCATGAAAATTTGTCATAAACTTTGCATACGACTTTGTCGCAATGTTCGGTCGATTATTACCAATCCAGGGCTGCACAGCTATGCAACAAAGGTAAGACCATATTTTGTACGAAATATACTATAAAATGTTCATAGTTTTACATATATCTTTAAATCAATGAAAATATATATATTTATATTTGAAATTCTGCTAAATATCTTACGTATTCTTTTATAATAAACGCACAAGTCATCATAATAAGAGTCAGCCATCGAAATTTTTTTCGAATTATAAAAACTGCATCATAAGCCGTAACCAGGGAACAAAGATGGTGCCCAGTGACTAAAGTATAGTGCAAATTTTGTCCAAAATCTGTCGTATTATTGCGCCATACTAGTATTGGCAGCAGAAAGAATTTCGAAAAATTTGAAATCGCCACAACATTAAGAACTATTAATGTTAATGAAGTCAAACAGACTTTATTTAACTGATGAATACCAAAAATTACTGTTGTCAAAAACAGTAAGAACGTTATAAGAAGATATTCTGTCAAAATTAAGAAAAATTTTTGATTATTTTATTATATATTTATTAATTTTACATTTTACTTTACCTCCAACATTTTGTAGCGTACACATATAAAAACCTTTTTCATATAACGCATTTCTTGATTTAGTCTCACGTTTTTCCCTACACAGTGCAAATGACTCCAATAGCAAAACAACAAGTGAAATTTTCCAATATACCTTAAAAATGTTGTAAAAATATTAGTATTTAAGTTCAATGTCAATTTAAAAAATGCTACCTTGAAATTTCCATTATATATCATATGCCGAAAAGCTGCAGAATGCAAAAGCAGTGCATCTATTAATATAATAAATTCTTCGTCTTCTATATATTTATCAGTTACCATGTTACATGTGTCCTTTTTAAAATTAAATAAAAAACAATATAACGTCACAGTGCAATACAATATTAAGAAATTTAATCATATCAGCATGCACATCAAGATTCTTTTATATTTATTATTTTAAGCTTCTTACACAGTGAGTCGGTTTTAATGTATTACTATATTTTTTGCATAGCTCCTTGGCCGGATTTCCGCAATTGATGCATACATTATGTTGATCAACTTTAGCATTCATATTATTTAAAATGTGTCGCTTGTTATTAAGTTTAGCAGCACCAGAAAATTTTAATCAGCTGGTTGCGAGAGGTTAAACCATATTTACATCGATTTCGATAAAAAGCAACATAAGTTTAATAAATCAATTTTTCCAATTATGTTTTTGTTAGCTCAGCAACCAAAATTTATAAAAAATAGCTTCAAATTTTTTTAAATATATTTTTTCCATTTCAATGCCAGGAACACTGTTAAAAAATTGTCAACCAGGCACCTTTACTATTATCCAAAAAATTGAACATATTTATCAGTCTGGTCGATAAACAAAAATTGCGTATCATCTCTAGTTGAAATTTTGTAAGCATCAATTTGCAAGTTTGATCAAACGTAAGAATTAAAATTTATTTAAAATGCTTCATTTAATTTACATTTTCCACAACACTTGTAGCTTATTACCTGTGTGTTTAAAAGTGGCATTAATATAAACACAAAAATATTATGGGAATATAACATAATATTTGGTATATGTATATACACATGTGTGTATAACATTCATATACATACGCGTAGTTACATATAAATATATGGAGACATATTAATGTTAATATATACGTATGCCTTTATGGATATACAGAATACATGCATATATTCTGAGCTATGTAAATACACAGTATATAAAATCCGAAGATTGGTTTTGCGCAAAATGTTCTTAGTTATTTAGAAATATTTTTAGCTTACGAATTCAAAATACAAAAATTCACAATTCTATAAATTGAGCTTGTAAGGATTATATTACGATTTTAAAAGTAACACATTATTGTTTCTAGGTCAGTACGTGTAGTTTGGTCAGTCATCTGTACAAACTTTTTTGCTCGTGCAAAATGAGTTCCGTCGAAATTGGAAGCAATTTAGAAGATTCTTGTTTAAATGATGTAACTGGACAAAGTGCTATAATTTGCCGGTATTACGTTCGAGGCATTTGTCGTTTCGGTGATTTTTGTCGTTTCTCCCATGACTTGTCTCAAACTGAATGTGTACATGCATCCGAAAATACAAATGCAAACACTGATGTAGATAATGAGCTTGAGGTATTGCCCAGTACTAGTCGACGTAATTGGGCAAATGCTCCTGTATTTGTTCCCGGCCAGAAAAGTTTTTCGGCAGAACCGATAAACAAGGATGGTGTTGAAGTAGGAAACACAGTTTCTGTTGTTCCTGGGCAAAGTGAAATTTCTTGGGCCGAGATTGTTGGGGGCTCATCCTCGAATACAATAGCTTCTGATTATCAACGATGTGAACCGCGTTCCCTAGATGAGATTTGTCCCAATGAATATCCGTGCCCATACGAAGAAATATGTCCTTTTCGCACACATTTGGAGCTCTGCGAAATGTGCGATCAATATTGCCTGCATCCAACAGATCTCGGTCAACGTAGAAAGCACAATCGTAAGTGTTTGCAACAACATGAACAAGATATGGAATTGTCATTTGCAATCGCACAATCCAAGGATAAGACATGTGGTATATGCTTTGACACCATCATGGAAAAGGCAGGACGAGAAAAACGATTTGGTATTTTACCGAATTGTAACCATATCTTTTGTTTGGAATGCATTCGTAAATGGCGTCAAGCCAAACAATTTGAACATAAAATAACAAGGTAATTCTTAAATATCTGTAAATTTCTTTTTACTTCCTTATTTTATAAATCAACTATTTGTAAGCTCAAGTACAATCAAAAAGCTTTGGAAATTTTAAGTCATTTTAAGCTTTTCTTTAAAAACTTGCATTAATAACATGTTAATATTTATCATTATTTGGCTATACTAGGCGTCAATTTGTTTAAATTATCTATTATGTGTATATACTTTTAGAGCATGTCCCGAATGCCGTGTGTGCTCCGACTTTGTTTGTCCCAGCGCTTTTTGGGTTGAAACTAAAGAGGAAAAAGACAAACTACTAAATGATTATCGTGCAGCACTAGGTGTTAAGGACTGCAAGTATTTCAAAAAAGGCGAAGGAAAGTGTCCATTTGGGAATAAGTGTTTTTATAAGCATGCGCTACCCAATGGTGATATTGTAGATGTTGGCTTGCCAAAACGAGTTCGAAAATTATATAGTCAATTTGAACTTATTGATTTACTTGATGTGAGTATTTTTGATAATTTAAAACAAATTATCCAATTTTTATAAATATTAAATTATACAAATTTCTTTATTAACTTAACCTTGTGGTTTTAAAGAAATATTAAGAATATTTAAAGATAACAATTCAAGTTAATGCACTGTTATTTGTATAAATTAGATATATCTCTGGGAGTTCGTTGAGCACCACGAATTTAACAGGATGGATTTGATAACAAATGATATTAACGAACGTTCAGATACCACAAATGATGAATAATCTCTTCGCACCTAAAAAATATTATCAGAGCAACTATACATCTGCATTAAACTCTACATTGCTGATATATATGTATTTATGTATGTATATATATTTATATTATACATATATACATATGAATATATAAATATATATATACTTAAAGAAAATCAAATGTGTAATTAAAAATTAAGAGATGATTTATGTACCAAATTATTGTTTACATAAGGAAATTATACATATACTTCTCTTCAACGTAATGCAACGAAATTAACAGCAGAATTTTTCCCAGCTGCAAGAAAAACACCAAAAAAAAGAGGTATTTAAAATTTTTTTTTTTGCAATTCGCTCATGCAAACAAAAAGAGTTAGTTTGCAATACACAAAACAACAAAAATATAAGCATAAGGATAAATTTTCCGTGAATATTTATAAATAGGTGATAAGAAATGTGTATACACAACTATGCCTTTCAGACTGAATTGTAAACATAAAAAAAATAATAATAATAATTTAAACACTTCTTTAAACAAGCTTACAATAAATGTAAGAAACGCGCACAGGAATACTTGAAATGTTCAAAATGCACATATTTGTATCGACCAATATAATTGTTTGTATTAATAAGCATCTTTTAGTTACAAATAGATCCTTTAAATAACAACTAGATCATAGGACATTTTTAGCATATGCATCGGGAACAACATTAAAAATTTTAAATTTTTTTTGTTATTTCCATGAACACAAATAATTTAATGTTTTGCTTACTTTTATAACACAGCTTTTCTCTGATGTAAAAAGGATTATATAAAAATAATTAAATAAACTTATTATATAAAAATAAGTAAATAAACTTATATAAAAATAAGTAAATTACCTAAACCTATTATAGGAGCAAAAAATGTTTTTCATATCTTGTCATTCCACACAAACTATAATCATGTTAAAGTTGAAGTCTCACAAAAAATATTTATTTATTTAAACATTTGTTAGCAAGAACTGAATTTTCCTAAGATCTTTATGTATTGTGAATTTTTTTCCAAATTCACTTCGATATATTTTCTTAAATAAACTCACCTACGCCATTTAGGCACCATAAATTTCTGATTTCTTCAAATAATATTTTAAAAAATGTAATATATTTACTAACACATGTTTACGTGTGCAAATAAACACATACATACAAGTGCATATTAAATTATTAACTTAATATCTAAAAACAATAATCGATGAGGCTTGTATAAATTTAAGCACAAAAAGTATAAATATTTTAATTAAAATTAAACAACTCTTAAATCCAATTATTCATATCCCTTTAGGAAAAAATATTTTAAATTTGATTTAATACATATTCACTATTCTTTAAATTAGTATACGACCATACGATACGATATTATACTTAATAATATAAAAATAAATTGTAGCTCTTAGATGAATAGCAAGAAATTACTATTTGAAGTACATTTAAATTTTTAACCTTATTTTATTCACGTTTAAATGTTTGAACTTTTAATGATTTTTAATTTGAAAGAAAATGTTGTAGAAGATGATACGCTACAGTTCTTGAAGTATATGTATATTCCTTGTTTACACCAAAGAAAATTTTTTTTAACATAATCAAGTTTTTTTTTTAGATTTGGGATTTTGAATATGAGTTTTTCGTTGATCCAGTTTTCGTTTATTTGGAATATAACTTCAATATTATAATAATATTTAATTTAATATTTTTTAAAATTTTAAAATAAATAAAAACATTGAATTTTTAGTTTCGAAATAATTTATGAAAAGATCATGTAAAAAATTTTTTTCAAGACGTAAAAAATTTCTTAAGAAATTTAATAGGAAATAATTTATGAATATCTTGTTCCCTTTAAATAAAAACCACTGATAAAAACCACTTTTTCGTCGTTCATCTATTTAATTTTGAAAACAAATAAAAGGCACAGGCCAAGTCTGGGAATATTGTAGCTGCGGCACCGTTATTGTTGTTTATCACCAAATATTCACGCACAAGTAGCAAAGCGTGAGCAATTTTAGCTTTTTCACAAATCCGAGCGTTTCCAGCGGATTGCTTCTTGCAAATTTTGCATAACTTCCTTGTTCGTACGTTTTATTGAACAATGAATATGACGTTGTCTTTGGTCATTGAACATTGAGCAAAAGCAATTTACGTAGAGACCTTTCGGCGAATCGACTCATACCCAAATTATTGATTAGAATCCAACGGGACGAGGCCATTTATCCCAGCGATTTTTCTACTAGTGATTCGACCAATACTAATTTCTACACTTCATTAATGTTTTCGTCACTTCTTGACGTACTCGGCCGTCCGACACGCTCGTCATACTTTTGTCCAATATAGCGTCTACGCATTTTTTTTCTTTTTCACACAAAATTTGATAAAGACTCTCCGATCCATTTTTAAAGCAAGCAAAGATCGAAGACGAACCAAGGCACGTCCAAGCAAAACACATCCCAAAAATTAACTTAACATTCCAATTGGCCCACCTTGTCAGCATCTTTTAAAAATATATTTTAAATTCGATAATATTTAATTTATGGATGTACTTTTTTAAAAATAGTTACTATTTTGCTTAGCTATCGCAAAACAATCGAAAATATTTTGTAATAAAGTGCTGTCACTAAGTGAAGTAAAAAATGTCATCACTATATTGCAAGCATTTTATTACAACATTGATTGCTGAAAAAGAAGTACGGCTTTTAATAATGTTTCAAAATAGTGCTGCTAAACTGTTGGTTCCAACAATTCGTGGAAATTTACAAAGACGTTGCCAATCTGTTGTATCTGGCCCACCTACGAAACATGTATCCGTGGCTGTAAGTAATTTAATTTGATTTTCAGTGTTACGTAAGCCATATTTTTATGCTATCGCTTTGTTGTTTCTAAATAAATTATATATCTTATAGGAGAAGGTTATTCTTGGCGGAGGAATGTGCGCGGCATCTTTGTTTATTCCAGCTTGGGTATTGTACCATATCCGTGACTATAAAAGTGGAAAATGAGAAAGAGTATGGCTTAAAATGATCGTAATGAAACTGTAGATTAAATTAGTTACTGAATATTTTATAATAAAAGTAACTAAAATTTATTCAACTCAATTCCAACACGTTTTAAATATTTTACTTACGTAATTGTTTTTTTTTTTTTTTTTTTTTTTTAATGGACTAGAAGGGTAAATTGTGACGTAAAATTCGTGAATATATAAATAATAGTCACTGTAATATTTTCGGACATGTTGTTAATCTATATAAAAAAAATTCAGCTTGCTTAATATATTTGTATGTATATTTAAAGTATGAACATAATCAACACTTTAATTTAGCGATGCTCGTGTACTAATGATTTCTGCATAATGAAAATTTAAATATATATATATATATGTACGTAGCTGAAGACAAAATTTAGTTTTTCGGATCTTCTTTGCCGTCAGACTTCTTGTCTTTGTCCCTATTGAGAGAGCCAACAGCGTCGCGAACTGCATCCGATTGAGGATCTACGCCAGGAAGATTTTCAAGAACACTTTGCAAAAACGCAGGATCGCCTATTACTTCAGAGTAATCGTCGTCCACATCCATTGCAGCAGACGCAGCGTCATCAGTTTTCGGACGTTTGGCTTGAGGTATTATGATGTTATCATCAGCAGCATCTTGCATTGACATTTGCATTGCAAATGCGATTTGTTCCTCTTCGCTCATATTGGCAAAATCTGGTAAATTATCCTCAGGGTTCTCAGTGGATAAAGCCAGTGCACGTTGCAGCATTGCCTCTTCAGAACTAGAATTCGGCAGTGTTACTTCGCAGCTGCTTGTACCTATTACTGCACTAGTTAAAGCTGGTAGTGAACCAGTTACTGTCTCAGTACCGCCAGACGAAACAACATTATCGGATCCTGCTCGGCGTTGCTCGTTTTCTTGTCGTTGGCGTTGTTCCTCCATAGAAACGCGTAAAGCAAGAGCAAGCTCTGGGTCTTCATTTGGATCAACACCAAATTCAAATACAGCTCCTCCAAGACCAGCGGCACCCATACCGTCCTCTCCTTGTATAATTGGTGATGACAATAATGCATCTGAAAGCACTGATCCACGTGGGACACTAACCAAATGGGAACCAGTTCCATCTCTACCATTAAGTGCGTTAATAAAAGCTGTTAAGGTTTCAATATTGTTTCCATGGTCGCCAAAACTTATAATGTCTACATTTACTTTTTCCTTTTTTAAACGCTTGGCCAGCTTTACAAGCTCTGCCTCTTCATTGTTTATCGGTGAGCCAACAAAGACAACAATACGCATTTTATGATTTTTTCCTTGTCGATGCTTTAGCACTAAATGAGCAATGCGAATTCCAGTCAAGAGGTTTATTTCACCGTTCGGCTGAATTAAATGCATTTTTGAAAATATGCGACCCACGTCACTAGTAAGTGTTGCCAAAACTTCTACGGTGCTAATGATGACATATATATCACATTATTTTATAGCATAATGAGGAATAATTTTATTTGACTTACTTTGATAAGGTCATTAAGCCAACATTGTTCTCAGGATTAGACCTTAACTTTGTAAGACAAACAAGGTTAATGCCATCTTTCTGTACGTTAAGGCGAGTTGGAAAATAGTCACCATTGCGCTGGTAGTCACTGTTATCAAAACTAACAATAATAAAGCAAAATTAAATTAACATTTATACTTAAAATACATTTTTATCTATTTACCATATCATTGTACTTTCCAAAACCATTTTGTATTTTTGCTTGTCACTTTGCTACTGAACTGTAATTTTTGATTGCTTGTACAGAGTTGTAAATCATCTCAGAAAATTATAAATATTTTATATCGATATTAAAAAGTGCAATTCTTGCTGTCGATTGTTTTATGTTGATTTATATTATTACCTTTATTTAAATGTTTTCCTTGCATTTAATTTATTTAAAAAGAAAAGTGTGTAAAAAAAACATATTTTTTTATTGATTTTGAATAAAACTTTTAAGTGACTTTCGATAATTGTAAAAATTTGCTCACCTTAAATATCGTAAAGTTTCAAATAAATATGTCTGGCAACCTTATAAACATATGTGAGTGTCTCATGAATGTCATGTGATAGCAGCACAACTTGAAAAGTGTCTTGTTCGTGATCGTTGTTCAACAATTTTCTATTTGTATTCAAGCCATAAGACTGCTTATTAAAGCTATTTAACAGTATTAAAACAAGGGAGGAAAAATTATAAAAAATGGTTGACGCCTACGTTCCTCCTCTTTGTATAACCGTTATTTGGGCGTTTATTGGTATAGCATGTCCTTTTTTTGCTCGCGGTCCTAATAAAGGGTAAGTAAAATAAAATAATATATATCTCAATTACTGTTATTATAATAAAATAATTTTATTTTTGTAAATCAAGTGTGACTCAATGCTGCATTATGCTTACTGCTGTTACTTGTTGGCTCTTGTAAGTTTTTTGTTTTGTAGATATCAACCACAGACGCACATTTAAATAATTAATTATTTGTTTTCAATACAGTTGGCTATGCTGCTATTTAACGCAGATGAATCCATTAATTGGTCCCAAACTATCCATGAACGAAATTATGATAATGGCACGTGAATGGGGCAACAAAATTGATTAACCGTTTCTTTATATATTATTTTGTTTTTTATTGTTTTTTGCTTATATTTTAAAGCGTATTAATCAATCAAGCTGATCCTTTTTCTTAAAAATATTTTTTGTTTGATATAAAAATTTATTTGAAATAAAATAATTTTCGAAATATATTGCGTAAATATATTCGGGTTGTTGCCTACTGGCTATTTATTATATTTTCTAATTTAATCTTTGTGCAGCATTTATTAAAAATATACAATTAAGTTATACTGCCAGAAGCTTAAAAACTTAGAAGGTTATGCAACTTAAGCAGTGCAATGCTTTTTAATTTAGCACATATAATCTCGTAATCTCCTTACCATGTTATTTCTTTAAGTACTGCTTAATTATTTGGCATAGTCAAAACAACATATAAAATAAATAAGTGAAAACGAAAAAGCTTTAATTCCGTTTTTACCAAACCATTTTGTTTGTACTTATATAACATAAGTAAAAGCTTTTGACTTGAAAATATTTTTTATCTATGTGCGAATGTCTGCATTTACTCAAGACTTTTGTAATAGTTATTGATAAAACTATCCTATGAATCGTGTGAAGCCTACAAAAATAAACACTTATAAATATAAGAATATAAAATACCAATTTGATAATACTTGTATTAATAAAGAAATGGATAATTTTTTATTTGCGAGATCAGTTTTTATAAAATTTGTCTTCAGTTTGGTAAACAAGCTGCAACCTTAAAAAAATTATTCATTTAAATGATTAGGGAGAAATTATCATTATTCAAGACGCTTATGATAACGGATAAAATATAAATATTTTAGGTTGAATAAATTTGTATTTAACCACTGCGTGAAAATATTTATCATTGATGCTTAAAAATTTAATAAACTTGTTATTTTTAAACTAAGTGATTTTTTGCTTAGTAATTTAATTAATTTTTATATATGCATATGTTTAATAATAAGCATGAGTACTAAAGGGTGAGTATATGTTATTAATATATTTATATACACTTTAGCGCTAATTAAATTTACAATTAGCTCATTAAAAATTCAAAATTTTATTTTGATTTAAAGCAAATGAGGAAAACAGCATTATGTATCAATTAAAGCAGAATAATAAACAAAATTAAAACAATAAGCGGAACAATAGCAAATATACTCAATAAACTGCGTGACTACATATTTACATATATATTCCTCATAATTCGATAACTTTTTTCTTATAATTAATCAGGGTCCAAATCTGTATTATCAATATTAAAATTACGCCAGTAAGATCGCCAGTAACAGTTATTTGTTATAAGTATGTCATCGGACATCAGTGATGCAATGTAATTTTTATTTATGTATTTGTAGACCCAGTTGATGGCGTCGTATTTGAAGATGTTGGCGGTACTGTTATACTTGTTGAAACTGAAGCAGCAGCTGGCGAATAATAGGCCGTAGCAGCCGAAGATGTTGAGTTTAAGGCTTTTCAGTATTAATAAAAAACAAAATATTGTACACAGAAAATAGTTACAAAGGTTTTAAATATGATCAATTAGTTACTTACATTGACGCAATGATTTTTGGAATTTTTCGTATTCAACGTAATGTTTTAAACGTAGTTCATCTTCCTCAATAAGTTGTCGCTGACGCAGTAGTAGTAATCGTTGATGTTGATTTGTGCCCAAGCGTGTATTGCATAATTGATTAACCAAAGAGTCTAAATTGTGTTTAATGTCCTAAAAGAACGCAATTAATTAGCTTTACCATTTTTTATGTTGTCATTTTTTTTTTTACCGATTGAATATCGCTTGGCAATAGATGCGGATGAGTGGCTGCTAATGACATTGGTTCTTCCGTTACTAAAAAACATAATACTTTAATTAAATTCAAAGATGAATTTCAGTGCCTACCCACCTTCAGATACAGATGTGTTATATATTGGCTGTAAAACATGTTGTATAGTTTGCGATGGTTGTGTGCTAACCAAGGAAGTCTGTTGTAGTAGTTGACCAGAAACTTGAAAATTAGATTGTTGTTGTTGGTTGTACATTGTTGCTACATTTTGTGGCTGTTGTTGTTGCTGTTGTAATTGAGTTTGCAATTGAAGTGGCTGCTGTTGTTGTTGCTTTTGTTGTTGAATGATTTGATGTGACGCTGGTATTTGAGTTGCAATTCCACTCTGAATTGATGACAAATGATGTGACATTGCCTGCGTCATGCCCATAGCCATAACTAGGGGAGATAACTGATGTATTTGATTTGGCTGGGTCTGTACATATTGCTGTTGCGCATGTGGATGCATCTGTTGTGTTGTCTGTAAGCTATATTGCTGCGCAGTTTGCTGTTGCTGTTGAAGCATAATTGGCTGCTGCTGTTGGGGTACAAGTTGAGTTGATTGTTGAGTTGCTTGTTGTTGCGACATTTGTTGAAGGGGTATTTGTTTTTGGTGTTGTTGTTGTAAAGCATTTACTATTTGAGTATGAGGGTTTAAAGTCGTTTGATGTACTTGAGTCATATTTGTATGTATGTGCTGTTGTTGCTGTTGTTGCGGATGCTGTACTTGTTGATTAGATGATTGGGTTGTTGCACCATTTTGCATGGCTTGAGTTTGAGGAACCATTACTGCTACACCAACTCCAGGCTGTGCAGCTTTTGGTTGCTGGTATATCAATTGTATGTTACTAATACCCATCGGAACATTTTGTATAGGTGAATTTATAATTTCAGTTGGAGTGTTAACCATACTGTTATTTTGTACAGAACTGGCAGTGTTATAGGCATGTCCTTGACCAGAACCCACTTGTAAATCAATTCTAAGCTGATGTTGTACACCTTCATCTGTGGAATTTCTTTGTTCTTGTACACGGCTTACACTAAATCGTGATATTTTTCGAGCATTCACAACTGGTACGGGTTCTTCAGGATGCTTAGTACTTGTCATCGTTGTTGTAGCTAGAGCCTTAAATAACGAGGATTATTCAATAGATAAATAAGCAATTTTAATCTTAACTTTTACCTCTTCTGTGTTATCGGGCTGTCGTAACGCAGCCAATTTTTTCTCCAGATCCGCTATGGAACTTTGATTAATGCCTCCGTTACCGACGTTTTTAATTTCACTACCAACATTTAGGCAATTTGATAATTTTTCCAAGCTCTCTTGTCGGGCTAGTTTTCTGTCATTACCAGTGGCACAAGTCTCATTGTTAAATGTGTTGTCTACATTAGCGGAAGTTCCTAAAACTTCGTGGCAAACACCCACGTTTGTCGTAGGTAATTGCAAGTCCGAACCCATGCTGTTGTCAATTGATGTGCGTCGCGAATTATATACTGATGAGCCGCGTGCTGAATTTAACAATGCGCTAGTTTCACTTTGACCAAATGCAGCTGATCCGACATTACCCAAACTATTTGGCTTATTTACCTGCGCAAACACAGATTTAAAAAAATTACTTAATTCAGAAGGTTTTCAACCTGTATCATATTGAACAGTAAAAGACGTTAATTATAAGTATGTTAAGTATGTTTTAACAAAACAATAAAAACATTTACGAATGATAACTTTAAAACCTATTTTTTCTTAGTACAGTACTTAGTACAATTTTTAAATATTCAGATTATTTTCTAGATTATTAAATGAATATTAATAATTCATGAAAAAATATAATAATGCAACTTTTAGTATAATAAAAAAATAAGATTATAATTAACATAGTATTATTATCATAAGCAGTTTTTAACTCTGCAGCAGTTTAATGTTTTAAAGGAAAAAATTGATAAGTTACACATGTTTTACGCACAAGTGATAAACCAGACATAAACTAAAAATTTAAGTCCATATAACAATTAAAAACAACAAGAATTTTTACTACCAACCACAGTTTCTATTTGGATTTGTTGTTGTGCGGACAGGGCTTTCATTGATGCAATTGCAGGCGGCACTTGATAATTTGTGCTGGAACGACTATTTATAGATGCTACCACAGCAGAGGCAAAGGCATGAGCATGCGTTATGTTTTCTAGTTCAATTTTAAGTTTTTCCAATGTGTTAGCGGTATTCGTTGAATGAGTTGGATTTTGTTGTATGGTGTTTTCTTTAGATTTCTCAGTACTATGTGTACTTCGATCCATAGTCTGCTTGATTGCCTTGCTGAGTGGCATTTCAAACGTTATATTAACTTCACTTAGGTCATCTAAGCTTCTTGTATGTTTTAAATCCTCAACAATTTTTAACTGTCGATTTAAGGGTAAATTTAAACTTCTTGGTTTTGCCTCGCAACTAGTCGATTCTAAAAGCATTTGAACACGGTTCACTGCAAAGCTGCGTTGCTTCTGTTCATTTTGAGATTTTTCCGTGATGTTGCCGTCACGAAAGGGGAAAGTATCATGGCCTGTGGGCGTAATAGTATTTTCAGGCATGTAGTCGATAGACAGCGATGTATATTCAGAAGCAGTGCTAGTTTTACGCGACACGGAACCAGAACCTATTGTCACATCGTTGCTATTGTTGACGGCATCCCTCGATGTAGTTGATGATGATGACATAGTTGAAGTGGTTGTTGGTGGAGTCGCTGTATTTAATTGTGGTTCCATATTACTATGAATAAATGATTCACGTATTCTTGTTTCACAAGTTAAAGATTGGTCTGCATTAGATACTTCAACACTTCCTCCTGTTGATGGTGTTACCTCGGCGCCATGTGCTATGGGCTCGAACATTTTTGTGATGTCGCTTGCGGTTTCATCCCGCTAAAATAATTGTATCGTTAAAATTGTATATATTAATGTTGTATATAAATATAAAAATGTATATATTTTAAACATAAACAATATTATGTATTTTCTTAAAGGACAGTGGATTGGAACTAAACGATATATTCATTTGGAAGATAAATACTGGAGTCAATAAGGATTTGCTACAAGAAATGCAATGGAATCAACGAAATTACATAGTATTTCAACCTAAATATAAAATGATAAATGTATAATAATAATATAATAATAATGTATATATTATAGATTTTATATATTATATAAAAAAAATATATATAACATATATATTTAAAGTTAAGTTGAGATTATAAAAGATATGAAATATAAATAATAATTAATAAAATAAATGTAAAGCATGGAAAATGTTTTGATCAAATCAATTAAATCAACTTAGTCGATTATTATTTAAATTTGACATACAACAATAAAATAGGAAGCAATTAAAAAAATATTTCATAGAGCTCTGAATATAGATAAAGAGATTTGCTATTTAAATATTGCAAAACTAAAATATATTCAAAAATTGCGTCCAAATAAAAGTTTGTTTTCAACTAAAAATAATTTCTTTTTATATTTTTATACATTTATAAAATAAAAAGCCCTTAAAAGTGTACTTAGCACTTACAGATCTATGTCTTTGATGAGTTTTAAATGTGGAACGCTGTCGAGTTAGAGACGCGTGACGAACCTGTTATTTATTTTTAGTTTTTTATTTTATAAGTAGTAGAGATATACAACATAGTTAAATATATGTTAAATATTGGTTTTATGTCTGAAGGATTGGTAGCTTAAGAAGCGATATTGTTCACAACATCATAGAAACAAGAAAAAGCAATATATATTTATTTATAATAAAGCGAAATACATCGTGTCATGTCATAAACGAAGGATAATCCGATTTCATAATATAAGCGAGCTTAACTTTAAAACTCTTGAAGTAATGTATTATGTTGAAGAAAAATTGGTCCGATAATAAAAAAGCAAATTGCACTGTTCCAAATAGAAAACTTAGAACAGACGGAAAATTTTAAATTGAATTTATAAATAATCAAGTACCTTTTCAATATTGCGCCGATAGGAAGTTGGAATTGGAATTTGTTGCGGATTTTGTTTAACTTGCTCAACAATGTCGTTTATCATTTCGACAAATACAGTACTCTGACAACTTGATAAAAGATCCTGAGCAATCTGAAAATTTCAAAAAAAAAGTCTCATAAAAAAAAAACACATTACAAACAAATTACGTGTACATACCAATTTGTTTGCAATTTCAACAGGGTTAACATCACTTATGTCAAATTTAAATGTTATAGTCTTTAGTTTATTTTCCATATGACAATTGATCACGCTTCCCTCGTCAACACTAGTTACGCTAAGTTTAGGAATACGTTCGTTACCGCTGCGATTGGAACGACGTGGCTTTGGTGCTCGTGTCCCAGTGGCTTGTTGTGTTTGTTGTTGTTGTTGTTGTTGCTGCTGTTGTTGTTGTAGTTTTTGTAGTTTTTCTACGTCAACAGGACTAGTTGTGACTGTATGGTGGCTTTCTATATTTAATGTAGCAGTATCAACATTTGTTTGAACAGAACTCAAAGAAGCTCCTACATTTTCCTGCCCCACATTTAACAATTCCTGATTGATAAGTTTATTTGCTAAATGTTGTTGCGACTGTTCGATAGATTGTGTTTGCGTATGTTGCACAATTTGAGCTTGTGGTTGATTATGCAATAGCTGTTGCAATTGTTGTTCTAGAGGTATTTGTTGCTGCAATGCCTGAAATTGTTGTTGCAACTGATTAGAGGCTACATAATTGGAAATTTGCTGTGCTTGCTGCTGATGTGTTTCAACATTGGTCATTGGTTGAACAAGCTTTTGTTGTTGTTGAACCGAGGTAGGGTTATACGCGATCTGTAAAGCTTGCTGATGCATTGTGGGAGCTATATGAACTTGCCCTTGCATTAACATAGCTGATGATTGTTGTTGCGTGATGATTTGTCCGCCATTTGACACCAGGGGCTGCAATGTTAATTGACTACCATGCGTAGGAATTGGAATTTGATGAGCTTGCGCTAATGTATTTGAAACAAACTGCTGTTGCTGTTGAACAAACTGTTGCTGTTGAAGTTGTTGCAAATGATGCTGTTGAATTATTTGCTGGTGTGCTGCAGGTGCCTGTTGTGGTAGAGGTTGTTGTTTAAGTGTTTGTTGCTGCATTGATTGTTGTTGCAAAGGCTGCTGTTGAATAGGTTGCTGCTGTTGAATGGACTGTTGCTGAAGGGGCAGTTGTTGCAAAGATTTATTTGGAATGGGCTGTTGATTATGTGGTTTCAACAGATGATGCTGTGTTATTTGAGTTTGCATCTGCTGTTGCTGCGATGAGGTTAGCTGTTGTTGTTGTTGAATTGGTTGTGGTTGTATTTGTTGCTGTGTGTGCTGCAAAGCGTACGGTTGTTGTTGCTGTGAAATTGGAACTTGATGAATGGAAAGTTGTCCCTGCGTTTGCTGTGATGAATAATATTGCTGCTGCACTAAGTCTGTTGGAGGTACATTACTTTGCATAAGTTGTTGCAATTGCTGTTGCAAGGGTATTTGTTGAATTTTCTGTTGATCATTTATATTTTGTTGCTGTTGCTGGATAATAGTAGATGGCTGTGTTTGTTGCTGGGATATAGAAAGTGATTGTTGAGTATGCAACTGTGATGTCGAAGCTGGTGGTTGGGGAACTTGTATTTGAGTCACTGACTGCTGAGCTACTTGAGCTGCCTGTTTCTGTTGTTGCTGATTGTTTGTTGGTGAGATGACCTGGCTATGTCCATTAGCAATATCTTGCATGGCGCTAGTGGCATTTTGATACGAAGCCATCTGTGGGTTCTGTATATAATGTACAGTTGTTGAATGTTGTTGCACTTGCGATATTGTAGGCGAAGCAATTACTTTTTGCTGTCCAGACACCAACTGAGAAATTGGCTGTTGTAGTTGACTATTGCCATTTTGTATAGAAGTGTTGGACCTAGTCAGTAAATTTTGCGGATCTGCACTGTTTGTTGAGGTAACCAAGCTAGTTTCAGAGTCTGTGTTTAATAGAGTCATTTTAAATCGTTGATTCCATTTTACGCCATCCTCTTCGTCTTCGGACTCATCTTCCTCATCGTCTTCTTCTTCTACGTTTGTGGGTAAGCTTTCACGTTGTTTCTGTAACGCCAATTTCTCAAGTCGTGACTTTTCGTTCTGTAGCTTTATTTGTGTTTGTCGTTGTGCACGTTCCTTAAGCAGAGACACAACCTGAACTTTAAGTAGGCGGGCCACTGCACGTGAATCATCCTCCGAAATAATGTTTTCTTTCATCATGTCTTGTGCAATTTGCTCGTATTCATCATGTTGTATATTATACTCAAATTGTATAGCTTCATTTTCCTTGTGACGTGATGATCGCTTTTTCGGATCCATGAATCGTAGTCGAAACTCAATAATGCTTATATTAGGATCTGAAAGAAATTGTTCGGAGGCAGTGGGCTCTACACGTATTCCAATATCTTCATCAAAAAATTCAGACTCCAAAAGTTCATTGCATCTTGGTCTATCTTCTTTTTTTAACTCAATACATCGCTCTATAATGTCTCTCACATTGGGATCTTCAACTTTTGATAAAGCTGCTGGTTTAATGCCTGATATTACCTTTTTATATATCTGTGCAGGTCCTTTGCACTCACTATATGGATATTCGGAAATAGCCATTTCTAACATACACATTCCAAACGCATAAACGTCTACAGATTCATCATAGTGCTCCTCGTACATTTCAGGTGCCATAAATTCAGGAGTACCAATCACAGATTTAGCATGAGACCGATTTTTAAGAGTTGCCAGTCCCAAGTCCCCAATTTTAACACTACCAGTGGTGCCAGTTATAAAAATATTATCACATTTTAAATCACGATGAATTATAGGAAATTGACGAGTATGTAAGAAATTTAACCCTTTAAGGATTTGACGACACCATGACTTCAATACCTTTGGATGAATTTTTTTAAAGCGCTTCAAGTACCTATATTAAGGCATTGTCGTAAGACATAAGGGTTTATAATAATAAATTTAAAAACACCAGTACTTACGATTTTAAAGTACCAGATAACATAAGCTCAGTGACTAGGACTATATTTTTTTTGCGTCCAATAGGAAATTCCCAGTATGTGTAAAATCGCACTATGTTTGGGTGCTGTAATTTTTTCAACATGTCCGCTTCTTCCCGAAATCTTGTACGCTCGCTTTTTTTTACTTGTTTATCCTGTACCGAACCAATAAAGAGAAATTAAATTAAAATAAATACTTATTTGAAAAATAATTCATGATACTATTTTTGTTTATTTAAATGTAAACATACCAGTAACTCACACCAGGCAACCGGCACACCGGTTAATGTATCTAGACCGCGATAAACGGTTTTAAAAGAACCACGACCGACTTCTTTGTCGTATTTAAAGAAACGACCGCATGGTGACATTGCTACAGGGTCATCATCTTCATCACTTTTACGTTCTTTCGTTAAAGATGTGATTGAAGAAGTGGCTGATACTGTAGTTGTTGATGGTTGTATTAAAACAGTAGTTTCAATTTCAGAAACTAATGTATCTCCAGATATTACGTCTCCAGTTTCAGTCTGTTTGAAAGAATCCTCAAAATCTTTTGGTTGATTTTGACATAGAAGTCCTTTAGAATCAATTTTTTCCGTAACTTGAAATCCGACCCGTTTTACACCACTTGTCTGTTTATTGCCAGGTTTGGAAGGCAAATCAACGTGGGTTTTTTCCACCTTGACACTTCGAGACGCTTCTGTAATAATATTTTCAATAATGCCAACTACCTGATAATTGGCAGAATCAGCTGTATTTGATCGAGTTGGTGTGCGAAATTGCTCCTCCAAATGTTCCGCTTCACGCGATAACATTTCAATGTTATCGTCGTAATCTCGAGGAAATTCTGTTTCAAGTTCTTCAAATTGTAACGGGTTTGCATTTCTGTTGGATTGTTCCACATTTTTCCTTACAAAACGTATATTCTGTACGTAACTTTCTGTCCCTTTTCCAGATTTTTTGTCCTCGTCGAATGGAGCTTTAAATGGTATTGGCCCAGTCATAGACTGGGAGCCAGTTCCTGACAGTTGTTTGAGTATTGGCTCCAAACCCGTATCGGACGAAGACTTTCTAGGTTCCATTATTCGATTTGATTTGGTAACTAGAGCTGGGGACGGTGACCCAATAGTTTTTGCTGGCATTTCTTCACTCTGGTCGAGGGATACTACACTAGTGGTTTGAGGATTCTTGATATTGATTGCTTTGGGCGGCTGTGTTTCAACATCCATTGATTCTGCATTATGCTTAACAAAGGAAGTATGTGATGTGTCGTTTTGTATTCCCTCAACAATAGACAAATTTGTATCTGTTGATAGGTCCTCCGGACTAATATATAAATTTGAATACGTAGTAAAGTGATACTTTTGAATTTTACTGTTTACTGGCCTGCCAGTTGATGAACTGTTTGAGAGCTGTCGAAGTATGCGGCGCCAAACGTTGCTTTTACTAATTGGCGATGACGACGCTGTTAACGTTTCCAGTGATGGTGTTTGAAGTGGTTTAAGCAATATATTATGTCTGCTAATGTGTTCGGATGTAGATTCCTGCTTATGACGGTATCTATTTTTTTGGGTCGAGCTGTTTAATTTGGAGGAGGCAACTTTATAAGCAGCTTCCGGTTTGTGAGTCTTATCTTCTCGCACAGCTTGTTTCTCAGTAGAAATATCAGAGTTATTTCTGTGAAAAATATAAAATTTAAATTATACAAATTTAATAATTTATTTAAACAAAATTAAGGTAAGAGAAATAGCGGATAGGATAGAGGTAGAGATAGAGATAGAGATAGAAATAAAATAGAGGTAGAGGTAGAGATAGAGATATAGATAGAGCGAGATAGCATAGGATAGAAAATAGAAAAAAACAAACGTATCATACTTACAAATAAAAATGTAATATAATACATATATTTGAGTATAAACCGAACTTATATTATTGCTGAGTGCAAAGCCAAGGTTGATTTTTAATTTTCTTTTAGTTTAACATATATTATCTCTTCTACAGTTTCAAAGAGTTACACAAAAAATATCTACTTGCATCGGTCACATAAGCTAAGAACATTAAATTTGTATGTGATACTATTTGTGTAAAGAACTTACCTTTGAGGCTGCCAGGTAGTGGAAGTAGTACCATCTTCACTGATGGTGTTTTCCTTCGGAATACTATTTGAAGGTACGACCTCTCTTTGTCGTACAAAGTCACAAAGGGTTTGTCCAATTTTGTATTATTTAACAATCAATTATCAGGTGGAATCTACACGAACGTATAAATTTGGTTGGTGAATACATATATATATATGTATCCAAAAATTTTTAGCTGTCGACAACTGCTTAAGTTTCGGCACACAGATTTTCGATTGTTTTTAAGTCGATTTTATGTTGTAATCGATTCACTTTCGTATGATAAATTCTAATGCGTTTTAAATATAATTAAAATAGACAATTTCAAGTTATTACAGTGTTTGTTCTTGCGTAAAAGTTTTGGTCTAATATTCAACTGCGCCTGTGCTCTAATGACAAGTACACAAATTCGTGTTTAAACCATATGTATACATGCGTATTTCATTCCATGTATGTATGTACTTCGAGTTGTTTGCAAAACAGCTGTCATAACGTCGTCGGATTTTGTTTCTAAGGGTGTATCTTAATTATGAGTCATAATTCTCAACTGTGTCAAGCTACGCCTACTTCTTTGTTGGTTTCTGGTTTTTATCCGATTGCTTTGAAATGCCATTAACTTAACTCACATGTTAAAAATATTAAAGCTAGGCCAATATGTAGTGTATCGCTTATTTACTATAGCTATACTTTTTTTAGTTTACAATATTTAATTTATTAAAGTCGCACTAATTGAACAAATTTGCTATGATGTCATAGACGTGGGTACCTTCCCAGGCCAGTGTATATAAATCATGGAAATCACTTATATGCTTATATTTAAACATGCACACATGACAACACTGCATAATATGCGGTGTTAACAAAAACGTTAAAAGCCAACACAACTTATTTATTCACGAAAACCTTACAAAATATACCGCCACATAAGTAGGCGTCCCCACAAATCTAATTTATCGATAATAATTATTTGCACTATGAAAAAGTGGCTTTGCCTTATTTTAATGCAACACGGAAAGTGATTTGTCATTTGGTTTGAATAATAGATTTATATAGCACTTATTTTATTTATTTAATAATGGTATGGGTCTACTTCTTTTTCTATTTTGTTACACAAGAGAAGTACTAGATAGTGATGAGCAATTGCGTTAGTGTAACTTTTCACAAATACCCAATTGCAACGAGTCACATATTTCAAAGTGTCGATACCTAATAGATTTTACTGCATATCGATAGCAGTGATTTCTGAAATGAATAATTTTTGAATAAATACTTTAAATTTAACGTACAAGAGTAAGAAATTTGATACTTGTACGGATTATTATTAAGAGCAAAATATTATATTATATACATAAATTGTAACCTTTGCTTAAACTTTCAATTTTCTAATGTTCATTTTTAAATAGTTACGATTAACTTGCTCTTAGTTCTTCCATTTTTATTTTTAAAGTTGCCTTCAAGTCAGAGAGTACCAAACACAAGACTGGGTGATAGCTCTCGAGCTTTCTGTTTAAAATAATAAACCCTGAGATTGGCTCGGTAATAAAAGTATGTGCATAATTAAAAGGTAAATTACAAAGGCTTAATGCACAGGAATAGGTAAATGATCACACAGATTCTTTGCTATGAGGATAATGTGTAGTTGTTTTGTATTATTATTTGAATTATTCGCATAATTTACATATAATTAATGTTTTAACATTACCGAGCCCATCTCGAGGTTTTATTTTTAACATTAACATTTCGCTGTTAAGCTATCACCCACTCTCACAGAGCACGAACTACAAGAGTAGATGATAGCTTAACAGCAAAATTTCAAACACACAAAAGCAGAGAGCACGAGCACATTGGCTCCGTGCTGAGAGAACTAAACTTCGTTCTCTCTGCTTTTTGGCAAAATGAACACTATATGTCACTACATGCTGCCAGAGAAAACTTATATATAGACAGAGACAACATATTATCAGAGACAACTTATATATGAGTTGTCTCTGTTTCTACGGTGTAAAAGTTACATTGGGAGGTGTTTGTCACAGGCCAGGCACAAGATGTCTTGTTGCAAAACTTCCTTCTAAATCAAAACAAAGCGAACGACAATTGCCAAAAATGTATTAATTGTATACCGGTTTGCGACTAGGAAGGAAATATATGTTTTTCCTTTTTTGTCTTCGTTACGTTCATTCAGAGAGCATTCTCTGCTCTCTGCGTTCATCGGTTGTGCAAAGCCAAGTAAACAAAACTGCTTGCCATGTATTTGTTGGTGTTTTGTGTTTACAGCAATTGTCTTTACGCTATCGAGCCAATCTCAAGATTCTATTTTTAACAGTAACATTTTTCTGTTAAGCTACTCTTGTAGTTCGTGCTCTGTGCACAGAGACAACTTATAGATGAGTTGTCTCTGCTATCATCGCCTCTTGTATTTAATGCTCTATGATTTGAACCATATGCAGAGAAAACTCACATGTGAGTTGTCCTTGCATATGGTAAAGTTTAACTAATGTCTCTGAAACTACATTGAACGTAAGGTAGCTAGTGTTTTGTAATTTCAATGACAGCATATTTTTGATTTCTTATAGTTATATACATAATCATGTGTTTTATTTTGAATTGTTTTAAGTTATGTATTTATAAAAAATAGATTTTTGGATTTAGTTTTGCAGCATATAAAGTATACATAAAAATAGTATAATTTTTGAATTCGACTAGCGGTAAAGCTGGCTGAAACACTGATTTATATCCTGTACTTCACGTATAAGAAAAAACATATTCACAATAACGCAATAAAATTTGGGAACCGTTAGCAACATGAAAATTGAATAAATTCTCCTCCAGGTCGTTCTCCCTTTAAAGTTGTTGTGGGTAATTTTTTGTGACTTTGATGGGTCAAGGTCACCCAAGAATTATGTTAGTTTTGAAAAAAATAATAATGAATGTCACGAAGCAGACAGCAATGTGCAAAAATTTGTGTTCTAGGTAAGCAAATAAAAAAGTCCTGAGACATTGGTTCCTGATTGTTGTGTTAGATAAACACACCATTGAAGCAGTGCACAGACTGCTTGCTTTATTGCTAAAATATACGCCTTTGTGTAGGTGAGTTTCGATGAGCAAGGACTCCGTTATATAATAACTATATAATAAAAATGCCAAGCATAAGCAACATAATTCAATACTTAATTAATAAATTCAGATAATAAGGTGCATATCAGCTGATTAAAGAGATTTCTTTAGAGCTGCCAAACCCTTTTGAATTATTCAATTTGTATAGTAAAATAAATTATGATTAATTATGGTGTTTAGTTAATAATGTACGTGTAAGATCTACTCTGTTAAAAAAAAGTATTGTTCAAAGGTCCTTTTTTTGCTAGTTATACAAATTTAATTAACTAATGAGGATTATGATTATGCGTATATATAAAAAAATAAATATACAGTCAAGTCTCGATAAATCGTGCCCCCGCTAATTCGAAATGTTCAATAATCGTACAAATTTCTGTCCCTATAAAAGCAATTCAATAATTAAAAAAAATCATACATTTTGGTCCCCTCGTTAATTTGTAATATTTTTCACAACGCAAGGAATATTTAACCTCTTATAAATCGTATTTTGTTTCGTAACCTCTTTTAATTTGTTATGCAATGTGCAACTTTTGGCAGTCACAAGTAATAAGTGTCTTCGACAACTTAATATGTTTAAAAACTCAGTAGAAAGAATAGGAGAAAAAAACATAAAGCAATCCAAAATTACATATTACTTTATTTATTTAACTTTTATGTCTTTAATTAATTGGCTTAATTTTTTGTTATTATAATTTTATGTTACTGTTTAATTAGTACACTGTACAAATGAATGTACTTATGTTGTTTATTGAGTCCAACAAGTCTTTAAACATTATGGAAACATTATCTAAAGTATAAAAGCCCCGTTAATTCAAATTTTTCTTTGTTGAGCCTCGTTAAATAAAAATACCGCTAATTCGAAATCCCGCGTAATTCGTAAAAAATGTGATCCCCGCAGCATTCGGGACTCGACTGCATTACAAGATGAATCATTTATTATATCCTTAACTTTGAATTATGATAAGAATAATCCTTAAGAAAATCTTTTTTATAACGTTTGAGCTTAAAAACAAAAATGTATTTTTAATGACGGTTCAACATTAAAAACATTCAAATTAGTTTTATTCCTTTATTTTTTAATTGTTTTTTATTAATATAGGGTTATTTATTAATAAAAAAGTATATTTGAATAATGAAATATTTTATTTATATTTTTGTTGATTGACACAATTTATTTGCCAATATACTTCTAAGGTGTTGCATGTGTGTGTGTGCACACACACACACACACTATATATATATATATATATATATATATATATATATATATATATGCGTGTGTGTGTGTGTTTTTTTTTTTTTTTTTTCATTGTTCATTCATTTTATTGGCAATAGGAACTGCGCTTAATATTAACTTAACTAAGGATTAAGAAAATTAAAGCTAAGTTCTTACTGCTAATAACAAAATGGCTTATTCTGAACTTAACTATGTGCATAGCTAGGTATGACTAAGTGTACAGTTGCTTGTACTTATAGACATGCCTAGCTATGCACATGTACCCACCGGGACTGTCAATCGAGACATAACTTCGTTGGGCACCAGGTGTGTATATTATTATATTATATTAGCCGGTTGGCTGTCTCGTCTGCTCGGACCTTCTTCATCATTCCTATGATGATGGAGTGGCCCACCATCCACTTGCTCTTGTCCGAAAGCATCGCCGCTACCACCGCTCTTGGGGACAGTGGTGCGTTGGTCAGCACCTCCAGACTGCGGTGCTCCGAGTGGAACCTGGAACATTTCGTTAATACATGTTCCGCGGTCTCCGCCTCATCGCTGCAGTAAAGGCATCGTGGTGAATTTGCGTGTTGGTATTTCGCCAGATACCCTCTGAAGCAGCCGTGTCCGCTGAGGAACTGTGTTAGGTGGTAGTCACAGTTCCTATGTCTGCATTCCGTCCATTCTGTTATGTTGGGAATAAGGCGGTGTGTCCACCTTCCTTTTTGGGAGCTCTCCCAGCGTCGCTGCCATTCGACCATCACTCCTTGCGCCGTCATCTCGCCTCTGCGTGCCCGTATCTCCAGGTCGATAGGTGGTGTGCCTGCCAGGACGAGGGAAGCATCCTCGGAAATGGTCCTAAAGCCTCTGATGAGTCTTAGGGCCATAACTCTGGACACCCCCCTAGCTTCCTTAAGAAAGGACGCCCTGTCAGCAACGCCTTCCCAAACCGGAGCTGCATAGAGCAAAGTTGACCTTGCCACAGAAGCCAACAGTGCTCTAGCCGGTTGCTTGGGACAACCTATGTTGGGCATCAACCGAGATAGTGCTGCCGCCGTTCGTGCCGCCTTCCTGCTCGCGTACAGAGCATGCTCCCGAAAACTGAGCCTGAGGTCTACCATAACTCCTAAGTATTTCAGGGAGCCGGTAGATTCCACTTGGATTCCATTTACATGGATCCGCATGGTTTCCACCATTCTTCTACTACTTAGGAGGACCAGCTCAGTTTTGTGCGCCGCAATTTCCAGTCCTACGCTGCTTGTACATGGCGCTGAGGATGCTGGGCCAAGAAGCCGTATTAAAGCCATTCTTGACGTCCAGCGTCACCAACGCACAGTACTCCTTGGACCCACCCAGCCACCTGTCGCCTGCAAGTGCATTTTTGGCAACGTACTTCACTTTGAGGAGAGCATCGAGCGTGCTTCTCCCCTTCCGGAACCCGTATTGGCTGTTTGATAGTCCGTGCGATCCTTCGGTGAACGTCTCCATCCTGTTGTATAAGACGCGCTGTGTGTGTGTGTGTGTGTGTGTGTGTGTGTGTGTGTTGTTTTTTTTGGAAGATTAATTGCCCGCCTTGCCGCAAAGTAAGAAGAAAAGTAAATATTTGCAAACCGCTCATTGTTATCTCGATATGATTTTGTGTGAACAACAATCTGCGGTCATCTAAAAGTTTCAGTTAGTAATTGCGGTGTTACCGGCACAGCTGAACACGACGGCGTAATTAATATTATCTTACAAAAATTTAATTTGCATAAAATAAAATTTCAAATGTATGTAATTTTCGAATAACAATATGATTCTACAGATGCTATAACCCTTCAAACAATGGAAATCAATATAAGTTCAGCGTATATACCAAAATCTAACGATGCCGAAGATCTTCAAATCAATTGTACAATAGTGGAATACATGCAGTTTACCCTTGGACCACAAATATTACCGTTGCATAAAGCACTTCTGGTAATAAAATTACCTCTTTATAAAACTAAAAATTGACTTCCAATACTTCGTTTTTCAGATAAGTGTTATATTTGGTGGTATATTTATAACTGGTGTGTTGGGAAATCTTCTTGTTTGCATGGTTATAATTCGTCAATCGACCATGCATACTGCGACTAATTACTACCTTTTTAGTTTGGCTGTATCCGATTTACTATACTTACTTCTAGGTTGGTTGATAATTAAATATTTTAATAATTAGTTGTACTGCTCTTAAAAAGGTTTATTCATAAGTACAAATATATGTACATGTATATTCATTAATGTGTAGGATTACCAACGGAAGTATTTCTTTTTTGGCATCAGTATCCATATTTATTTGGTCTGCCGTTTTGCAAGTTGAGAGCCTTCATATCGGAAGCGTAAGTTTTGTAACAAGTAATTCTTTAAAAATTTTAAATGTTTTAAATAATATATTTATGCAGATGCACATATGTGTCCGTATTAACAATTGTTGCGTTTTCTATGGAACGATTTTTAGCGATCTGCCATCCACTTTATTTATATACAATGTCAGGCTTCACTCGGGCACTTCGGATTATAACAATCTTATGGATAGTTAGTTTTTTGGGTGCTATACCGTTTGGCGTGATGACAGAAATCCAATACTTAATATATCCCTTAGGTATTATAAAAATTTCATAAACTATACTAAGCTTAAATAATTTTGTACTCTACATATGTAGATGGAGCTCAAATACTGGAGTCTGCATTTTGTTCAATAGCTCAGAAGTTCCCTGAAGATGTTCCTTTATTTGAATTATCATTCTTTATATTTTTTATTGTTCCTATGGTACTTATAATATTATTATATGGACGGATGGGAGTACAAATTCGTACCAGAGGCACAAAAATTTTGGGTACTATATATATATATATGTGTATACATGTATATATGTATATAATTTTCATTACTTATTTATAATTTCATTCATAATTTAAAATTATTGTCATTTTTGTATATTTTGTATTTTTTGTTACAGGAGTTCAACAGGGCTTAAAACTACGCGAATCACGCAATTCGCAAAAAAAAAAAAGAGCTGTTATACGAATGTTAGGTAAATGTTCGTTAATACAAAATTGCCATACGATTCTTCTTATACATTACATTTAACAGTGGCCGTTGTGATAACATTTTTTGTCTGTTGGTTTCCATTTCACTTGCAAAGATTATGGTTTATATATGCTAAAACAAAACCTTATTATCAAGATGTTAATGAATGGCTATTTTCAACAGCTGGTTTTGCGTACTATGTTTCATGGTAAGTTTATTTTACTTAAACAATATTGAGCCCATACCATAAACATTTTTTATGAAATTAATTAATTTTTAGTACGATTAATCCAATTTTATATAATGTTATGTCAAAACGTTACCGACTTGCGTTTAAGGAAATTTTATGCGGCAAGAAGAATAAAAATTTTGAGATAAGTGGTGTTATCAAAGAGCAATTGAGTAAAACAAGAGACAAGTCAAATTTTCGTAAGGTCAACGTACTACCTGGTCTAACTGATGGTAAAAAAAACTATTCTTGTGTAAACTCTGTAAGTATATGATACATTTGTTAGTAAATATTATATGTATTTCCCTTTATTTAAATATTAAGTATTAATAACATATCATTTTTTGTTTGATTTTAGAGCATTACAAGTAGACTTGCAATTTCTAATAATGCGAATAGTGTAGTAGCTTTTGAAAATCACAAAAAGCTTATTAAGCTGTCGCTTAATAGATAAAGGGTTGAAAATTTAATTAAATTAAACCAAAATATTTTTATAAAATATAGTAATATTTTTAATATTAAATAATACCTTATTAACCCCGTGTGAATTAAAAACAAACATATTTTTAATACAATATTTTAAACTTTTTTTTTTATTTAAGATCACGCTCATGTTAAATATTTATTTAAAGTAAAATATTTATCATAGAAACTAATAAAATTTAAAAGTTTGATTATTTAAAATTTTAGAAGTATAACTGTATAGTTGAACTGTTGAACAGTTAGTTATTCATGCTTAACTAAGTATAATGACAAATACACAATACACCTAAATGCCACAGTGAAAGCTCATTGTGTGCGTCACATTCTTTTTCTTTCGATTTCAAAAAAATGTATTCAATTTTCTTATTTCCTAATTTAAGTTTTTTATTAAGTAAATTTCGATGGCTTTATTAGATTAATTCTTTGGGAATAAATCGTTATTGTAAATACTCGTGAAGACTGAGCGGTTAAAGGAGAAGAAGAGAAATCTATAAACTGGTTTAAAAATACTAGAAACTAGCCACTAAAACAAGATTGTCTATTGTTGGTAGCTTATACTGACTATAATATACTCTAATTTTTTTTAAAAAGGTATAGAAAGTTTTTTGATAGAATAAAAATAAAAAATGGAAAAGTTAAAAGAATAAAGAAACATAACGTTATAATTGAAAAAAGTTTTTGAGTGATTTTAAATGTATTATTAATATATAAGCTAATATTAATATATGGCTTATTACAAAAAAAAAAACATATTCTATGTTTCCTTATACTTTCAAATATTAATAGATATAAAATCGTTTGATATACCGTAATGGAAAGATCAATCGCATAAATAACCGGTTTAAAACAAAAGAAGTTTTCCCTAATACTGTGTGTGTATGCATTGAATTTATAAAAAAAAATAATTCGAATTTGATTATTCGGAGTAAAAGTAAAGTAAAAGTCAGAGAACCGACATCAGTAGCCATATGAAGAATTAAATGCTTACCAACAGTCGTAGAAGAAAGACACGCGCTCCGTGAAATAAGCTTGATAAATTTACTTTCGGTAGAACAAATAGATAAATATGTGGATTTCTGGAAATATTTATTTTATTTTTGTTACGAATCTAATATTTCTCTTTGGTTACATGTTTAATGGTGTTGAATGTAAGAACCATGACTTAAGTGGTTCAACCATAATTCGTAGCGCACGACTTATGAGAATTTTAAATGATCCCTTATCACTGATAAATCAAAATCAGCGTGACAGTTCTATGCAAATTCCCCGATTGCAGTTAAGAGCTGATAATTCACAGCCACCTCCAGTCCGAAATCTTTTGTTACATCCAGCAGGAAAAGTTGGGCTACATTTAATTCGTCGTGAATATGTAGGTAATAAACCATACGGAGGTGGAATTCAAGCCAATCGATTTGCACATTTCAAGGACGTGCCCTTGCTAGATGATGGAAAAAAAATATTTTATTCCGGAAACAGTAATCAACATAATAACATAGTTTATTCATCGAACTCAAAGGCATCTTCAAGTTATAAAGGTAACTTTGAAATAAAAGACGAACAACCTAATCTTCCAGTTTATCCGCCAATTCAACAACACGATATTCCAGTAGAAGCAATCAAATATTTATCATACAAAAAAAACTTAAGCGACCTAACTGTAAAAAAAATTCATAATCACAATAAACAATTGCTAGAGCAAAATAGCTATGCCGTACATGAAGATTTGGAAAATATTAATAAAAATGCCGGTAGTTTTGCCTTAAGTCGTTATTTGGGAGAATCAGTAACACATGAAGATCGACCACAACACACACCAACTGAAGCTGAAAATTATTTACAATTTATGAGTACAAATGCGTATTTTTTGCCAAGTCGTGATCCAAACTATAAGTACTTAGACGCAGAACGTGACCAATTTATTTTTCAATCACATAAGTTAAACAAGGACGTAGCGCATATTGCCCGAAATTATCCAACAAATGTTATATACAACGAGCCCTTAAAAGTCTCAGAACTATTTTACCAGCATGATCCTTCTCCTTCAAATACAGCTGTTGTACGTGGTAGCTATCAAGCAGGTCAGAATACCTTTGTTGTTAAATCCGACGGAAACAAATCGGTAAAACATATTTTACCCACATCATTGCATACCAGTACGACAACATCACCTACACCTCTGCGATCGTTTACGCACGCATGGCCAACACACAATGCTGAATCACCAGAGCCATTACGTTTTGAGTTTACGGAACATGATGCTATTAAAAGTTCTGAAAGCTATACAAATGCCCCACCAGTGCAAAAATTATATTATGAAAACCACACACCTTATCCAAATTTTTCCATAGCTAGTCCAGGTATAATTCAGCACAGCCCTGGTCAGAAATTAATTGAGACTTCAAAGGAAAACGTTGAAGATATCAATACCCACAGTGTAAGTTTAAGTTAAATAATTTTTAAAAAGAAGGATTTAAATAAAATGTATATTCCTAGGGCACGATAAACAATGATATTATAAATATATATATACATATATATATTATATATATATATAAATATATAAAACTAAATTAATATATATGATTTTATTTAGATCTTGATATATGTATATATAATTATATATATATATATAATTATATATATATATATAATTATATATACATATATCAAGATCTAAATAAAATCATATATTAATTTAGTTTTAGTACGACTCTGTTTTAGAAAGTTACCTTTTCTTCAATTGTCTTTAATGAAAAAAAAACTTATTTCCCATCCATATGTGTACATACATATGTATATATTTTATGTCCTGCAAGATCAGTCGACTTCTGAGCATGATGTTAAGATAACACCAGAAATGGACAAGTCTTCGCTACAAATCGAGGATTACTGTGAAAAAATATGCGCCAAAGTGTATGACGAAAATGAGGATATTATTTGTGGCTCCGATGGATATATGTACACTGGAAAATCACAATTAGATTGTTACTCATCCTGTTTAAGCATTGGTAATATAATACTTACATTTAACATTTATTTCTGGAAAGTTTCAAATATCAGAAAACATAATTTAAATGAATATTATTATAATAGGAATTTAATAAAAAAAACTTTTTTTTTCAGACGTTACTATTCAAAGTAAAGGATTGTGTGCATAAAAACCAAAATGACATAAAAATATTAATTTCCTAGTTTTAATATTTATTACACTACATAGATAATAGGGTTAAGATATATATTTTTTTAATTAAAATTATTTTAAATTTAGTAGATCATTCAATAATAATATTTCTTAAATATTGAATAAAATCATTTTATTTATTTCTAAATCATATCATAAAATGTTTGATTTAGCAGATTCAAAGTCAAGAAAATCATCATTAATAAATGTAAGAGAATAAAAATTATTAATTAATTCTCAAAAAAATTTCTCTTTTTTGTACCCAATATCAAACAATACAATATTGTTTAATTTTTCATAATTTATATTTTCACTTAAATTGTAGCAGCAATAAAGTTGCTTAAAAAAATATACCGATAGTGCAATTCGTATTTTTCAACCTAACATATCGGGTATTAAAAAAATATACCGATAGGGCAATTAGTATTTTTTCAACCTAACATATCGGTACATCGATATCTTTATTGTATATGAATGCATAGATGTATTTGCAAGCACAAAGAAGTTGACGCATGTGGGCCTTACATTGTTTTTCTCTAATTTGTTCGATAACATAAAAATTACGCGTAACGTATAGAAATTTAAGCTTCGTTTACTTGTTCCGTGATTGTAGTGTTTTCATTTAAAATAGTAATCGTCTATTATTTGTACAACGAAGCAACAACGCTGATTTCTTGAAACGCAGTCAGCGATATATTTCGAAATGCAAAATTACGGCGGTGGAGCTGTTACCACTGCAACTCCAGCCCTTAAACGTCGTACGGACAGTTATGAAGCAGCACAACATTATCCACACACGCCTAGCTGCGAGGAAAACTCAGGTTGTGAAAGTGATGATGACTATGTGAATACTAGAATTTTACGACGACGCATGGAAAAACACTCAACGCCTGCCATAACAGAAGCACCCATCACTGTAATTGCTGAAGCAAGTGTAACAACGTTAAGTCCTACAACTTCGGCAGAATCTTACAATGAGGAACGAATGCGTCGCAAACTTCAATTTTTTTTTATGAATCCTATTGAAAAGTGGCAGGCTCGTCGCAAGTTCCCATACAAATTTGTAGTACAGGTATTCAAAACTGTTTGTTTTTATAAACGTACATATGTACATATAAACTCATTATTTAAAATCTATAAACTTTTTGTAAGTGTATGTGTCACGTGATTTAACTTTTGATTATGTGGTGTGTTTGCTGATACCTATTAAATATCTTTTTTTTTTATTTACACATACATTTTATTTTGTTCTTTGATTATATACAGTTTGTCAACCAATTGTTTATAAAATGAAAAAATGCATGAAATTTCGTGTTAACTAGCTTGTTATATTTATATTCTAAAATAAAAAATTGTTTTGATTATGATTTTAGAGAACTGTTAGTACTCATTTCCACAAAAAAAAATTCATAAAATTCTTAGGAAATTGTCAAATTAAATGGAAAAGCAGAATTCTGTCAAACAATTGTGTGCAAAATGTAAACTGAAACTGAAAAAGGGATGATAAAGACTTAACTGTAATAAATTTTTTGAAATTTCCTTTACTGTTTGGTTGTTTGCTATCTTGTGCTTTGATTTCATTAAAAAACAATAGTTGGACATGGGCTCAAAATGGGATCAAAAATAACAATACAAATGAAGCATAAAATTATTGAAAATATATGAAAGGTGTTGGCTGATTTAGGGCGTACATTCAAACTACCTAAATCAACGATTTTGATCATAATAAGGATCAAATTATGGACGTAAATGCGCCACCGACTTCTTTATTGATAATGCTGTGTCGCATTTTTAACAAATTTTGAAGCTTCGCCAAAAACAAACGACACTAGACAGATTTTTCGTAAAGAAGAACTAGAACTAAAAAATATTTTGAAATTTAAGTTTGTTTATTCCATTTTAGATGTTTTCATTCTGTCCTTTATTAAATTAATTAATAATTTAAATTATCAATTAAAGTCAAAATTTTTAAGTTTGACTATTACATTTTGTTCGACGTGAAACGCATTAATTCATTTTACACTGATTCATATGGAAATAATGGTTTCGCATAACGAACAAGGCTCTGGAACGAATTGTGTTCGTTAACCAAGGGTCCACTGTACATACATAAATTGAAAATTAAAAAATAAACGTGGACTTATTTTTATTATTTATATAGGTCTAGCTTGCTTATTTTATTTTTTAATATTAATATATATATTTTATTAGACGTAACAATAACGTTATAAATATTTCTTTTTGGTTTATATTATCCATAGATCGTTAAAATTGTCTTAGTGACGATGCAACTATGCCTATTTGCACACTCGCGCTACAATCACATCAACTATACGTGGGATAATCGTATTGCATTTTCGCATTTGTTTCTTAAAGGATGGGACTCATCACGCGAAGTTGAAAGCTATCCACCTGCTGTCGGACCCTTTGCACTTTATCAAAAGTCAGAATTTTTTGACACTGTACAATATGCAGTGGAAGGCTATGCCAATGTTAATCGTTCAATTGGACCCTATGATTACCCAACGCCAAATAACACCATGCCACCAATATCACTATGTATGCAGAACTATCGCAATGGTACAATATTTGGGTTCAATGAATCCTATATTTTTGATCCGTTTATTGAAGAACAATGTGTTAAACTGCTTTCGAATGTATCCAAAGTTGGAGTGGAACAATTTTTAGAAGATCTTGGTGTAGAGGTAAACTTTGCGTCGTTACTGACAGCAGAGTTAACTTTTAATATCAAGACGGTTAATTTTAAAGCTAACGGTGGTCCATTGTCTGCACCAGATTGTTTTAAATTTGACATATCTATATTATTTAACAATCGTGATCATGATGGTCAAATGTTATTATCGCTTGATGCAGAAGCAACACGCTTAAAATGCAAGGGAGATACGGACTTTTTATCGGAAGCACGATTTGACTCAATGCTTAGAAGTACCCTTAACATTTTTGTGCTTTTGACATGTACACTTTCCTTCGCTCTTTGCATTCGTGCTCTATGGAGAGCCTACCTGCTCAGATGTACCACAATTATTTTTTTTCGGTCACATTTTGGTAAAGAACTAAGCTTTGAGGGTCGTCTGGAATTTGTAAATTTTTGGTGGGTATACGAAAACAATTTTGAATTTGTTAATAGTATTTTGCTTTTTTTTTCAGGTACATTATGATAATTTTCAATGATCTATTGCTAATCATTGGATCGGCTCTTAAAGAACAAATTGAACGACGTTATATGGTTGTGGATCAGTGGGATACGTGCTCATTATTTTTGGGTATTGGCAATATGCTTGTCTGGTTTGGTGTTTTGAGGTACCTCGGGTTTTTTAAGACGTACAACGTCGTAATACTAACCTTAAAAAAAGCAGCACCAAAAATATTGCGTTTTCTTATTGCTGCACTTCTGATATATGCAGGATTTGTATTTTGTGGTTGGCTTATATTGGGTCCTTATCATATGAAATTTCGGTCGTTGGCTACAACGTCAGAATGTTTGTTCTCGCTAATTAACGGCGATGACATGTTTGCAACATTTGCAACGTTATCTAACAAGGCTACCTGGCTTTGGTGGTTTTGTCAGATTTATTTGTATTCATTTATTTCATTGTACATTTATGTAGTTTTGTCGTTATTCATTGCAGTTATTATGGATGCCTACGATACGATAAAAAAATACTATAAAGATGGTTTTCCTGTCTCCGATCTTAAAGCATTTGTAGGTACTCGTACAACTGAGGATATTAACTCAGGTGTATTCATGAATGATATTGATAACTTTGAGCAAACCACTGTTTTAGATACTGTTAAAACATTTTGTTGTAGCTGTTGCAAACCGCCAACACAACCTGTAGAGAACAATAGTGGCTACACAAGTCTCACAAGTATTATGAAATAATTTAAAGTACTATACATTTACAAAATGTTTTTATATATTGCAGCTTAGTTAATTTTTGTTGTTAGCTTATTGTATAATTATCTTTCTTCTAAGGCATAATGATCTGACTTAAAATCCACAATTCAAATTACGTGGGAAGTTCATTTAACCACATTGCCTAAAAGCGAAAACGATTTTTGCCAATTGTTGTTAATTTCAAAGTCAATTATTTGTATAATAAAATAATAACAGTAATAAAAACTTAATTCAAATACATAAATGTGTGATAAATTTCAAACAAGTTCATTGCACAGCATGTGCACTGATCAAGATTTTTTAATAATAACAATTGATCAAATGAAGTTTACAGACATATAATAAAACATTTCTAAATAGCTAAGTACATGTATATATTTATTTTTTATTTTTTTGAACTAATGATTTATGCATAAATACAAAAAAATGTTTGTAAAATAAGTGAGTTTCTAAATGTTCATCAACGGTTGAAAAGGCAACAAAACTATAAATACGGCGAAGAAACTGTGACTAAATTATCATATATTAAAACTTTAAAGTAAACAACAAACATATCACTTTTTACTGCTTGTATTTAAAAACTTCATCTTAATTAATGGAAAATCAAGAAGGCCGATAGAGAGATAATCAAATGCAATCGATTAATGTTACTAATTTAAAGAATAACTTCAATGAACAGATTAAATCCTTGGTTTAAAATGATAACGTCATATTATAAAGCTTTAACTTATCTTGTATAAACAAATTTTGCAATGTTATCTTGTTAATAAATGTATCATAAATATATATATATATCATATATACATACATATTTCACTAATTTTCGACACTGTTTATACACAATTATTTACAATTATATTACGTATGCAAAAATTTAAAATTAATTTAAGTTTCAGACCGTTGTATATTTGTTAAAGACAATGTTTAATATCATCGTTGCATAATTCAACAATTAAAATCTAAAAAATACTAAAATATAAAAAATATACTAAACACTATATACAAATATTTCAAATAATTTTATATTATAAAACTACTTGGACTACTGAACCCGCAACGATCAATTGTACACATTATGTGTAGATTTTTTATGAGCCTATGTTTTAAACATATGAACATGTTATGAATTTTTGTTTGTATCAATACTAAGGTGGAATCTACAACTAGTTACGTTGATCATCTACGTATATTATTATTAAAAAATCCACCTTAATCTCTATTTTATAATAAAAATAAGTAAGCGGTTTCAAAATTAAATATGTAGTATTGGAGTCATCAAACAGTTCTATGGGGTTTAATCTATGAACAGTCTGTTATGCATTTTACTTAACTAAGATATCATCAATATCAATTTTTCTAACACCACGTTAATTTTAATCTTATTGCTTGTTAAAGTAGACAGAGTTTTATTTTTGCAGCGAGAACGTTTTATTGTCATGCTAAACATTTCTTTAGCACATCTTTATATTAGGAATAGTTCAAAGTCCAACTAAAAAGTATTTTGAGCTTCCATGACCTAAATAAAATACGAAAATTCGATTAATTAAATTTCAATGAACAAGGTTTCGTGTAGGAGTGTATGTCCTGGTGCCGTGCAGAAAATATGCAACTGATATTGGCTTTTTAAGCAAAAATTTCAAAAAATAACTTTATATCCTACACCTAAAAACAACATTGAGATTCTTAAAAAACTGAACTTTTTCGTTTATGTACTTTACTAGCCAAGTCGATATAGCCATGTCCATCTGTCAATTTCTTCCATTCTGAAAAATAAGTATCTATTAAAATAAGATTTTTCTTTATGAGATACAGAAATGGTTGAATCGTTGTGGGATATACGAAATTTATTTAGTAGACGTTGGTTTCATTTAATTTGTATTTATTTATCAATTACAAATGATTAGTGTATATTGTTCTTTTGTTTCTGTTACATTTTATATTCTTAATTTTTATTGACATTGCCATCAAAGTTAGAGGCGCGTAAGATGTGTTTAAAAATGTTGCCCTTCAATGTTACATTTTTGCTGTCCATCGTATTTGCAATAAAACTGTTTTGTTATATTTGTAAATAAAATATTATCTGGATAGCATTTAATGTTGCTGTTTTTTTTTATAAGTACTATGTTATTATATATTTATTATTTTTACGTTGTATATATATATACATATATATATATATATATATATATATATTTATTTATATATTTTTTTAAAAAAAATTACATTTCACAAAGTACAATTCACAACTACACTTGACGTCATTTTATTGGGTTCATTAACTTGAACTATCAATCACCTAGCGATTATTCGCTTCTATTTTCAATACCGAAATCTATTTTAAAATTTGTATTTTGTTTTACATTTTCAATTTGATTTTGTATATCGATTATTTTAACTTAAATTTTTAAGTAAAAATAAAGATCGTATACATTCGCCAATTTGCAATTAATTACTTTTTCAAATTGGAAATTTAAATTTTAATCACAAAAATTAATTTATAACTTGACAATGGTAAGTTAATTTTCTTCATACGTACCATTTTACCTGTTGCTTTGAATTTTTTACGTATATTTGTTACACTTAGTCTGTAATATGTATCATTTAATTGTATTGAATATAGAACGCGTTTGCGTATTTTCGTTATTTAGTAGATAATTTTAACCAAATTTTTTCACGTCTCAAAATTAAATTCTAATGGTTTTCATAATAATATATTGATTTGTTTTTACATTTAATTTATTGTATATTATTTTTAATAGATAGTTGTTATTATGTTTTTATTTCTCTAATACAATGCGTGTGTATACATATCAAAGATTGTATGTAATACAATACACTTGCTAATTTATTTAAGTTTTTTTTTGCTGAATGCTTAAATGACTTATCGAGCCTTTTGATGTGTATGATTTAAGGACTTCCTAATAGTGTTATAAATATGTAAAGAAAAAAAATTAAAACAAAATTACTATTGAAGCAACTAGGTATAAATTTACGGGCTACGAGCTACTTACTTGAAGCTCAACAGAAACGAAAAAATAATAACACATAAAACATGTATTTTTTTATTTATATTATATTTATTATAATTTTAACTTATTAATTTTTGTGTTTTGCTTGTAGAAACAGCTAAAGTTGCTAAATTATAACACAATAATTTGTTGTTATATTTCAAATTTATATATTTTATTTGTTTTGTATAAGAATCTGGTTTCAATATGCATTCATAAATATATAAAAAAAATAGTATAGTTTTGTAATATTTGACAAAATATTTTTTCTTTTGTGTTTTATTTTACATTAACTTTTTATTTATATATTAATAACATTTGTTTTCCTTTTTACAAATTTCATTTTTTTAATTGCAAATATGTCGTGCATTTGCTACAATTGGCAATTATTTATTTTTTAGTTGAACTGTTTTCTTTTTGTTTTGTGGAATTTTCGTTAAAACTAATTTTATTTTTTGAGCTTAAATGCGGCACTTTTACCACGTTTAAATGCGGAATTCCCTATATCCTATATATAATTTAGTCATGTAAGCTTAAAAATAATACAAATATTGTTCAAAAACTAAAATATTTACAAAAAGAAAACCTTGAATATAGTGCTAGATGATGCCATAAGTTCGTTTTAATTTACAAATTGCGTGATACTGTGCGACAAATTGCAACTTTTGTTAATGCAAAAATTTAAAAATACATTTATTGAAACATTTTAATAAATGTATTTATTTATAAATGTATAAATATGCTTGTGTTTTGTGTATAAGTGTGTGCGTATTTTTAAATAAAATGTGTGTGTTTCTGTATGTTAAAAAAAGTTTATTAGCTTAAGAAAGTTTGATTGAAAATTGTAACGGCTTATGGCTCTGTCATGGCAGTGTTGGCAGAGTTTTTATATTTACTTTTGTTTTTATCTTAATTTTATATATACCCAATGCTTGCGATTGTTCAGTCTATATTGTTGAAAAAAATTAATAAATAAAACCAAATATATGATCTCTTTATGGTTATGAAACTTATGTGCTGGGTTGGTAGTCAACTGTGTTGAAAGTGTCGTACCATATTCATACAAAGTTACATATAATATATTTCTTTGCTTACTCGCTTTTTAAATTGCTTGCTGACATTTCAAAATATGTAGGACTAGAATTATGCAAATTGATAAGAAATGTAAAATTTTTTTTTTTTTAAATAACTAAAGCTACAATATTGAATACGTTTGTTGAATCAAATACCCAGAAAATCTGACAAAATAGCGAAAGGTGGAAAAGAAGAGCAGCATTCTTAAAGCTGACTAAAGCTGCTTGTCGAGACCCAATGTGCAGTGTCCGGGCGTACCATTAACTATATAGGACCGTAGTCACTTAACGCCTGCCCCGGATGTTGGGCATTCGGTCCGCCGGGAAGTGTAACTACTACGGAAACAGCACGTGAATCGATAACTGAACCAGGAGCTGTACTCGAACCAGCACCGACTACACCTACACCACTACTATTTACATTGCCGTAAACATTTGTGGCAGTGGTACCATTGGCACCTACGCCTTGTATTAAGCTGCCAGGAAGAGCTCCCATGCCAGACATACCGCCACCAACTGTACTATTGCTTATGCCTGTAGTACTCATAAGTGTGCCGTGACCACCCAACACGCTACCGCCACCCATGGTTGATGCTCCTCCTGACTCTCCATGTCATACATGACTTGCTGCTGGTTGCTTAAGCACATGGTGATGTAAATGATGATGGCTGGTAGAGGCTACTGAGGCACCACCAGTCTGTGTATAGGGTGTGGCCAGAAGGGAACCTGCAGCTGAACCAACTGGCATTCCCATGCCTGAACCCGCATAAGGATGCGGTATGGGAGGTCTTTGTTTAATAAGAGCTTGATTGGCCCCAGTCCGATCAGGCGTTCCAAATAAACGCCTCCAAAAACGTCGCCAACTCTCAAGCGTCTTACCCGACCAGATCCATACACCTGAAGTAATGCCTACTGCCAAAGCCATAAAGTACTTAAGCATAAGCACAGAATATAATGGTTTTTTTCCGGGTCCCTTTACCTGTGTACAGGGACAAGCTAATGCTTTTATCCAATCTTCAAAATATGCTGCTTCGTACAGGTAACAACCAATAACAATTGTTGCTGGCACTGTGTACAATACAGAAAATATGCCGATACGAATCATAAGTTTCTCAAGTTTGTCTGCCTTTACACCGGCACCAACGCCACCTTGTTGTTTGATAACTGAGCGAATCCTAAAAAGTGATACAAATCCCGCCATAAGAAATGTGGTTCCGATGACTAGATAAATAAATAAAGGGGCTAGTACAAACGTTTTTAAATGATCTGGACTTAGATTGCCTACATAACAAATACCCAAAATTGGGTCACCATCGACAGCCGAAAGCAGCAACACTGCAACTGATTGAACTGTAGGTATAAGCCAGGCTGCTAAATGAAAATACTGCGAGTGCTTGGTTATTGCCTCGTTACCCCACTTTAGACCAGCAGCCAAAAACCATGTGAAACTTAGTATTACCCACCATATGGATGAGGCCATACCAAAAAAGTATGTGAGTAGAAACACTAGAGTGCATGAGTGAGGACCAGTTGAGCTTTCTCGAAGCAATCTTCCATCACAGGCAATTTCTTCGTTTTGTAGAAAGTTGCGGGACAAGTATCCAACAGCGACCATGAAATAGCAAGCCGATAAAAATACGATAGGTCGCTCTGGGTACTTAAATCTTTCCGTGTCTATGATAAACGTAGTCAAGGTCATAAGTGTGCTGCAGAAGCAAAGACCCGACCACAATGCAATCCATAAGCCGGCAAAATCCTTTTCTTCGTTTGTGAAAAACGGGCCCTTGCATGGTATGGCGCAGTTTGGCACACCAGCGATCTTTTTTATAGTAAGGTTCATGTACCAGTGATGATGCAACATTTGCGACTGTTGTTCCTTTCCTAAGACGATAAGGGGGGCACGACATGAACATGTACACTCCTTTCCATTTGTCTTTTCTCCTACGGCGCTCTGGCAGTTTTTTGAGTTTTTCCCCTTACATTTGATAATTGTTGATGAAGATCCGTTTGATACAATTTGTTTTCGTTTGTTTCCTGAGCTTGATCCAGAACTACTACCACTATTACTACTGCCGCTTCCTGTACCACTACTCGCGTCCGTATATGACGGTTGCTCCATGCAGAGATTATTAGGGTCACCGTGAAGTGGTAAATGTTCGCAAGCCATTCGCTCTGGCCATTCAAAACTGTACTGTTGCATAATAGGTGCACAGCCAGACCTAGCACGCTCGCACACACTACGACATACGGGCAGTGGCTTATGATAATCCTCTAAGCAAATAGGTGTGTACATGCTGCACAAAAAAAATTTTAGGTCGGGCGAACATTTAATTTCAACTAGCGGCCAAAACTGATGTACTTCTAGTCCGGCTTCATCCTGTGTTTCGTGATTCATCTCGTTGGGAAACGATGTCATGTTGTAACCGATTCCACGGCACATAGGAATCGTGATTTCTTCACAACGTGAATTAGCATCCTTTGGTATAACCGGCACTGCATAGCTAGGTGCCGGACTTACTTCTATGGGCTGCAAGCCAGTGTTTATTCCATTTAATCCGCTTTGACCACCGCCTCCGTTTTCTGCCAGGTGCTGTGGATTATCTGCTTGCACGGAACAACGGCTTACTAGTAACAGGCTTGTTACTAGCACTAGCAACGTTGTCAAACTCATGCCGTGACTTTTATTGAGTTGATTTTACCGTATTAAAGTGTTTGAACGTTGAAGTATGTGCAAACTGAGAACCCGGTTTCCTTTTGTAATATAATGATTTAAATTATTGAATATTTTGAAGATTAAGTCGTAAAATTGTCAAGGATCGACAAAAGGCGTGATTCAGCTGGAAAAATATAGATAACAAAAAAAAGCATGATGAGTAAATTGTATTTGGTAATCAATAGGCTAACAATAGTTCTTTTACTATATTTGGTTTGATTAAAAAGTATTATTATTATGTATTCGAAAAGAATGGCAATGAATAAGGATAAAATTGTAGATGCACCAGACTCCTTATTACAATTTTTAAACATATATACATTCTATAAAAGTTTTATTAAAGTTATTATTGGTGTTTTAGTTTTACAATTTTTCTACGGATTATCTACATACAGTTTGTCAAGAAACTATTTACTCACTGAAAAAAAATACGTTTTTTTGACTTTCGATGCGAAAAACATAACTTTTAATCAACATAAATAAAATTTTTTTGATGGTTACTTAAAAAGAAATATATTCTTAGTTTATTAATGAAAAAAAAATTAACAATAATTAAAAACAAATAATTGTATCTTTTAGCTCTCAATAAGGTTAAGTTCAGGGCTCTGGGGTGGTGTGTCAATGACTTTGCCACAATTATACAACAACCAAATCCTCACATTGGTCTCCTTATGTTTGGGATCATTATCTTGGTAAAACTTTAAAATTGGCTTGTTATTGCTAATAAAGCCAAATTTAGCCGAACTTGGTTGCAAATTTGTCTTTAAAATTTGGAGATATTGCTGGGCATTCATTGTGTTTTGTATATGGTATACATGCATACATGTATACATGTATGCCAATACAAAAAAAAATGTACAGATTCTATAAGAAACAGAAAAACTAAAATTCTGCAGTGGCTGCAGTCAAAAAGGGCTGCCACTTTTTTCATTTAGTTCTAAAATCCTAAGCATAGCTTATGTTAATATATTTTTAAAAGCTGCGTTTAAGCAACTGAAGGCCAGACGAGCGGTCAACGATGCGTCAAGCAATCTCTAAAGGGAAAAGAAAACATCTGTGCGGCAGACGACGACCACGTACCAATGCTCTTAACATTCATGAAGGAAGAAACATGGAAAAGAAAAAAGAGTAGTAAAATGAAAGGGGAAAAGACGAACATAAAAAGGAGAAATCTGGTTGGTAAGCAATGCACATTTGCTGGTTTTTTGTTGATGATTCTGATTCTTATTATTCTTTTAAGCTATTTATATTTTCCTTTTCTTTTCGAAGCTATTTAAAGCACAAGAATTTATATTCCCTAGCATTTCAAATTTTTTTCACACATGTAATTCATTTCTGTTTTTATTGCTGTTTGTTGATTTTGTGTACTTTTCTTTTCCTGTTTTTCAGTTGCTCATATGCAGCACTTGTATCTAAATAGGTTGGCTTTATTTATACGTTTACCTTAATTTACTCTTGCTTTAAGTGGTTTGTACCTCCATTGTGCAATAATTAATACATATTATTAAAGTTTTAGTTTGAATTCAAATTTATTTTCTTAAAATTATTTGAGCAGCAAATGCCATGGGCGAACACCAAGAATATTAAATGTTGGCAGACGATGTTCATAATCAAGTCGATGGGTAAGGTAGTTTGGCCCTATGTTTTCAACTTTGTGTTACAATTCGAATCTTTTACTTCTAGTGCCTTGATGTAGCTATCCAGGGTGTATTCAAAATGCAGCAGTCTGCTAATCGAGGAAAATTTTAAAGAAATAAGTCTTCAAATTTCAAAGTTTTAGGTGTTTTAACTTTTCATTGAAAATCAATTCAAAAGTTTAATTTAGACTACCGCATACAAAATAAAAACGAGGAAAAAGCTTGTATAAATGAGAAAACAGCAAACAGTTGTGTTAATTCCCTTAGTATTACGTTTATTTTTTTAAATAATACATTTAACTGGTCTTCAAATTTACCTCCATAACAAATTTCCTATAACTTATTATTTATTAAGAAAAAAATACAAGAGAGCGCTAAAATAAAATATTGTAACAAGTAACTACTAAAAAACTAAAGATTTTTATATTTCGAATTAAAGGGTAGTAATATTTTTTTTTATCTTTACAATATATACATATGAATGTACATATCATCAAAATCATCAATATAACAGCTATTGTTATTTTGTGTCTTACTCGTGCACCTTAATTGTGTACGATACAAAAATGAATATTTTTTTAAGTGTATGCCCAAATACATATACAAATGTATATGCATACTGACACTGCATCTACATATGTATGTATGTGTGTACATTTTAGTGCCGATGTTAAAAGGCAGACATAGTAGAGTAACATTTTTAATCAGTGTTTACTTGCAAGTAAATTATTTTTAAACCAACTATTTATTTCTATTCCGATGCACAGGTATTTGCATGCACGTATGAATACATTGTTTAAACACATGTGTAAGTATACATATGTACATATACATATTTTATGTTGAATATCGAGAAATTTTTTGGAATGTTGCTTCGAATAGGATGAATCATTAAAATAACTGAATTTGCATTTACAGTCTACCTATGCGTGTATCATACCAAACAACTTAAAGTCTAAAAAAATATGTTTGAAGAAAATAAGTATAGCTATGATAAATATTTAAATACAAATGGAAAGTAATGCTTAAGTCACAACAATTTTTTTAATTTAAAAACGAGACCAACACAAATTTGAAAATTAAATACATACTATGTGTTCGTATTTTGATTTTTACCTTCTTTATCAATTCATTCATAAGTAAAATGTATATTTTATTATTACACGTACGGTGGCTCGCAGCTTATTTCGTGTGAGCACAATTTTTGAGAAGCGAAGCCTAAAATTCATATAACTTCTTCTAAAAACTAATGATACAGTTTTGTAGATAAATTATTCCTAAATATAAAACATCAAATACATTTTCAAAAACATAAAGTTAAACCGATTTATTTATATAAAAACTACATAAACTCATAATTTTAATGTCACAGCTTATTTCGTGTGTATTTTAATGCTCGTTTTTTTTTCAGAAACTAACGGTAGATGCAAACATGTTGACCCATGTTTGCAGTAAGAGTCCATTTTCAAAAAAGTATAGAAATTTTTCATAATTGAATTGTTTTAAAAGATGGGTCGTCGCACTTCAATTGAAAAACGTGAGTTAGTGATTAAACACTTTTAAAGTGGGAAATCCCAAAAGGAAATACATACATACATATGTATATATTAATAAACATGGGCGGAATAAGCCATAAAACACAAAATTTCATGCGTTTTTTAATTTTGAAAACAATTGTTTGACAAACTGTATGTACATACGTGAAGTTGTTGGATTGAGTTCATCCACAATTCAATATACATATGTATATAAATTTAAATTCACTGTTTTAAATTATATAATTAACAATAATAATTGGCATAAAAATAAATATCAAAACAATGTCTAAAAATTTTAATTTACGGTATGAAGGTAAACACGGCAGAACTAAAACTTCACGCGAGTGCATATTGACATTAAAATTTTTTCTTTCAAAAAAATGTATGTAATTGTTACGAGCTTTGTATATCTTATTTTTTTATATACAAATTTTAAATCCACAGTGCTGTACAAGTAAACTATTTCTATGTAGAGAACTATTGAAACTTTAAAAATAGCATACAGCGCTTTGTAGCCACATTCAATGATAAAATGATAGCTCCTTACATCATGCTCATAAAAAAAAACTAAAGTAGATCGAGAAACACGTGTCCTACAGTACAAAATATATATGATTATCTTAAAGAAGATAAGGGTAACTAAAGTACGTAGTTTGATGCTTACCAGTTTTAACAAAAGCTGTAGGGAATTTATGGTAATCATAACAGAAAAAAGTCAATTCACGTCTTTTTTCTAAATACAAATGCAAAATCGCTACATTGTTTTTAAACTTCAAAATTTTTCACACTTTTACAAAATTTTACTTGAATACAATTTTTTAAAAAAAAAAATGTTAGTTAAGGAACCTTGGCCAAAATTTTTTGATGATATATCAGAATAACCATAGCTTTTTCACCATTTCATATGACAATTCGTATTTCAGTCATACATGTAACGTCATGCCTTTGTAATATAATATTTAATAATATTTTTGATGTTCTTTAATGGTAGTGGTACAAAATTATATGAATTTTGATCATTTTAAGTTGCGTAACAGGTTGAACAGTACCTTTTTTTGCATGAAAATTTTATATAAAAACTTAAATATAAGTCTAATAAAGTTGTATTAATTTAACTTGATTTCACGTATATTCTTTTTTTTGTATGTAGACTATTTACATTTTTATCTATTATAAAGCCATAATTAAAATATATATAGACTACAAAAATTTTATTTTGATTTTGTATTCATTGTGGTGAAAAGTCAAGAAAAAAAATTAAAAGATTACTCTGAACAATTTAAATAACATATTAAGGATATGTAAATTAATTGAATAAACCATTAGCAACTTTGCCAAGAATTAGACCTTAATAAAGTCTAGCTACACCTAAAATTTCTCAAAAATGTCATCTTATTATATCACATGTAAAAAATTCTATTCTCTTTTATTGACTATTAAACTGGGTATTTTACCTTCCTTCCTTATTTTTTTTTAAATTTGCAAAAGCTAAGACTACGAGGTGTGTTCAAAAAGTAAGGTTACTTTGTATTTTCAAGAAAAACTATTAATTTATTTATCAATATTTATGTCCCCTCTAAAGTAATCCCCCTCAGATACAATACACTTATGCCAACGGTTTTTCCAATCCTCAAAGCACTTCCCATAAGCACTTTTCGGTATAGCCTTGAGCTCTCCCAGCGATGCAGTCTTTATCTCTTCAATCGTTGCAAATCTCCGTCCTTTCATAGGTCTCTTTAGTTTTGGGAACAAGAAAAAGTCACATGGGGCCAAACCCGGTGAATATGGTGGCTGAGGCATTATTGTGGTGTTGTTTTTGGCCAAATAATCCCTCACAAGCAAAGATGAGTGAGCAGGGGCATTATCGTGATGCATATTTTTCGATAACAAAAAATCGCCGAGCACGCAAAATAACTTGTAACCTTTACGCCTCTCACAACCAAACAAAAAAGGGGATTCACTTGAAACTTGGTACAGATGTTAGGGAAGAGTGTACCAACATAACAAAACAAAAAAATCGATAATCGAAAATATGTTGCCCGCGAAATTTGAAAAGTCAGCTTACTTTTTGAACACACCTCGTACATAACATTTTCTCAGTGTCATTTTGGTATCGTTGCACCTTTTCTTGGATGTTCCCTGTTTACAATTAATTACAAAAATCTTACTTTTTTTTTTTTTGGTTTTGTATTCCTGTCTATCTGCATAAAAAGATGGGGAAAAAAATAATTATGATTGCTAATATGTAGTATTGAAATTCTGACTGTCTTTGTTATCGCTTTTTTTTTTTGATGCTGCGGCTGCAATTTTTTTACGCCTTTTTTTTTTTATTTTTAACATGATAACTATTAAAAATCACATAGTTAAACGTGGTATTATATACAGTGGCTCACAGCTTATTTCATGTAAGCACAATTTTATATATCCATGCTTAACTGTGCCGCGCACATTTTTTGTTTGGAGCTCAGTATTGAGTTGTCTCCACATGTAAGATTTACCATCTGATGCAGATATGTATAATTTTGTCTCATCTGCAAAAATGATTGAGTTCCAAAAGGAATTATCCTTGTGTTCATGTTCTTTTGCGAATTGTATACGGACCTTTCGATTTTTTTTTATTAATAAACGGCTTGTTTCTAGCTGTCCATCAATGAAAATTTACATTCCCTAGTACTTTACGTAAACATTCTGGATAACACTGTTTGCCGAGATAAAGTTCAGCATCCTTGGCTATTGCTGGAGCACTAAACATTGGATCTTTTTTACCTTTTCGCAAAATTCACCTCTCATCATTTTTATTGAAAATTTTATTTGAAGACTTTCTTCCTTTGTCGTGCACCCGATTTTGTCCAACAAAGTGTTGAATAATATATTGAATTGTGGATGAACTCAATCCAACAATTTTACCTATCCCACTTTGAAAGTGTTTAATCACTAACTCACGTGTTTCAATTGAAGTGCGACGACCCATCTTTTAAAGCAATTCAATTATGAATAATTGCTATACTTTTTTGAAAACGGACTCTTACTGCAAACAACATGTTTGCATCTACCGTTAGTTTCTGAAGAAAAAACGAGCATTAAAATGAACACACGAAATAAGCTGTGACATTAAAATTATGAGTTTATGTAGTTTTTATATAAATAAATCGGTTTAACTTTATGTTTTTGAAAATGTATTTGATGTTTTATATTCAGGAATAATTTTTCTACAAAACTGCATCATTAGTTATTAAAGTTTAGAAGAAGTTATATTAGTATTATAGAATGTTAGGCTTAGTTTCTCAAAAATTGTGCTCACACGAAATAAGCTGTGAGCCACTGTAGATACAAATAACTAAAAACTACTTTTATTGATATATTTTATTTTATTATTATAATTTATATTATTATTATTATTATTATTATTATAAGATATAAAACAAAATAAATCTTATTAGATTGCGGAAGTGCCAAACGCTTTGCGGTGCACCTTTCGGCAATTAAATTGCATAACAATACAATTCGATTTTAAAAATTAAACACAGGTTGAAAATAATTTTTATTTATGTTTGGAAGTTTTTCAGTTTATTGACTTAGTCAAGTTATTTTTTTTATTTTAGTGGTGCATCTACAACTTTAATTAATGTTAATAATATAAATTGGTAATATTCGGGTTATCTTGCTATGAAGCAAGCAGTGTGAACAACCACAGAAAAGCAACAGCAAACATGTCATTGATTAAAAGATGTTGCTTATAATCTTTAGTTGCTTTTTTTTATGTTTTTTTTATATTAAAATAAGATTATTCATACTCCTTTTTACTTTTAAAAAATGATTTTTTCAAGTAGATAAGCGGTAAATTTTTTTAAGATGATCACTTTTTCAAGTAAGATTATCTATCAAATGTTAAGTGTGTCAAGTTATATTACTTGTTGCAAAATTTACACTAGTAATTAGTTTATGTATCTAGATTAATACCAATAGTTTTGTAAAAAATTTTCTTGTAAATATACATATATATATTTCTAAAAAAAAATTTTAAATATTATATACAGAATGAGCTTTTTAAAGCGGCACGGAACTATTTATTTAAATAACTTTTTGCAAAAATAAATTTTTAACAAAACTATATTTAGTTTAAATACTACATACCTTATGTTTAACTTTTGATTACATTCTAAAGCTATTTAAAGGGTTATCCTACTTTGGTGAATTCTCGCGGCAATATCAACGTGATTTGCATTTAAATGGTAAAAATGACACACCTACTTTTGCACTGTCGGAAGTTTAAAGTAATTGTTTGATTAATTAAAAATTTTTTTAATTAAAACTTCATGTAGAGTCAAAATGTTGACGTTGCTTTGATATCAACAACACAGATATAAACATATTCACATACTTGCTGCAAGAACACAAGAACTCGATAAATTGGTATCAAGTAGTCGTAGGCCCTGGTTGACATGCGACAGCTATGTATGTATGTATATTACTTCTTGCACAGAACTTGGAAACGCTAAAGTCCAATTTAAGTTGACGTTTGTAGTTGCCACAAATTGTCAAACAAAACTAATAGCTACAGCAATAACAACAAAACAAACCAAAACTGGCAAAATTTACTTTATTTAATATGTTTTTACCTTCTGCTTCTTATTTATACACACACCACTCAAACTTATATTGGTTTATCGACAGATACATTTTTTGTTTTCATAACTTGTTTTGCCTGCCTTCCTTTGACACAGTGTGAGAGAAAAAAGTGAGAAAAAATACGGGCAGAACAACATGAACGAAAGAGACCGTGGCAACGCTTTTTATTATGATGCCGCACTTGGCAGCTTTATTATTCAACTATAGTTAACGTTGATGTATTTTATATTTCTACTTATTCACTTTATAGTTGAATTAATTTTAAATTTCTATATTTGTGTTTATTTGTTTATGATAGTGACAATAGTTAAGTGAAACACATTTATCGCACATTTAAAAAAGTTAACGCAACAGAATTATCAACTGATCAGTACGGGGGAGAAGAGAAAAAATATGTGCAATACAATATAATCGGATATATTATTTAATATACATTGAAAAAGTTTTGTCATTATAAATTTTTTTTATATAATAAATTTAAATAATATAACATTGTTGCCATTGTCATTTATTTCGAAATCAGTGTTCCACAATGTTAAAAAAAAAAAAAACAAAAGTAACACCCGACGGGACCAAGCGCTGCGATCATTAAAAACAAACTGAAACAGCTAGTCAGAGTAACGCTATTAATGAGTAAAGAGAGAGTTGACCTAGAGCATGACTGTGGCTTTTGCTCTCTAAACTAGAGTACGAGACAAAGAGCGTGCGCATGAGGGAGTAAATTATAAAACGAACCACAGCAGCATGGTTGCCAGATTGTCTTTTTCTTTGTCAGATTTTTCTTCTTGTTTTTGACTTCATTTACAAAGTAAACAAAATATAAATACATACATACATATATAAATACACACATATATACATGTATATATTTTTAAGATATGTAGTTCTAATGGTAAATGACGCTATTTATATGTAAAATTAATTTGTATATACATATGTATATGAATAAACAGCTATATTAAAGCCATATGGACTTGAAAAAGAAATTATTATTATTAATATAAATATATACATACATATATACAATATACCGTGTATACAAATTCATCGCCGATCACATTTCATCGCTCAGATATATGTATGTACATATTTATATATATGTATATACATATATATATTTATATACATATATATTTATGTATATATTTTTATATATTGTATATGTGTATGTATGCATTTGTACGGGCATGTCCCATTTTTTTTTTTCGGTTTTAATAGTTAAACTCGAAAATAAATTTGTAATTTTTGAACGACTGAAGCTAAATAAATTGACAGACTTAACAGACTTGATAGCCATGTGGCACATTTCGCATAACATCTCTATGACTCTTTCCCTCTCTCTCACTTGTACTTTCTCTTTGATTTATATTTCTTTTTTTCTTTCGAAATTACTTTCTTACAAAACGGAACGGTTAATATCATGTCTCCCTAATGCAACTCTGCTGAAGAAGACATTGAGGGCTTTACATGGCTTTGAGAATGTCTTACTACTACTAAGCCAAGACTAACCTTTAGTGACTATATTGTTCGATAGCTGCGTTTATAGTTATACTCTTAAAATGTTAATTCAAACACACTCTCTGATCTAAAGTCTTCTTTTCTCTCTTTTTTTGGTTTCCTTTATAATTTGCTCTCCATGCATATTTGCTATTCGTTAGTAAACCGGTTTTTGGTTTTTATCTGTTGAAGGCATTGTTTAAAGTAATTCGTAGCATGTTGTTTGCAGATAACGTCGACAACTCATTGAGTATTGGTCTGCTGGTTGTATAGCTTGGTTTTGCCCAGTTTCCCATTGCTGCTCCTTGGATCTTTTTTGTTGCATCCGTATTTAAGTTAACTTGAAATCTTGCTCATTGTTAAAGTTTAGTAAATTCAAAGATTGAGGCAGTCTTATTAAATACAATTGTCGTCAATTTATAGGTAGAATTTATGTAGGATATTCACACAGTCGCTGCAATGAAATTTTAATAGAACACAGAATTCTGTGCGCAGCTGTAGTGGGTGTTGTATTGCTAGCTATCTTTAAGTGTGAGAGAGAGAACTAGGAACTGTACTTTATTGGAACAAAAATTAACTATTTCTGTTAAGCACACAACTCATAAAGGTGTTGCTAAAAAGCTACATATAATAGAAAACCTTTAATGTATTCTTATTTACACCATCGCTTATTAACAAATGTATGCAAAAACTAAATTGTTCTTCTACATGTAGGTAGTCGCGTGGTGAGTAGTTTTTTTTGTTGTGACCTATCCAATCTTACTCTTTCAATACCAAAGTCGACCGAAAACCGACAAACAGTGCTGTTTAGACTACGTACATTGTATACAATAAAGAGCAATCAAAAAGTCTTTCAAAATCACGAATTTTCTTTGCTCTTTTTTATATTTAAAAACATGGAGTAAGTAAGTAAGCGTTTATTTTGATTATATCCTTTGGACAATCAAAGGGAAAGCTTTACAACAGGTTACTCTAAACTTCTAGTTGGTGCCAGGTAGATAGGTATTGAAGATACCAATATCGATATTAACAAGTTGACTTAACTATTCCAAAATCGATTTATAAGTGTCGTTTAACAGACCAGTTGCATTTACCAACTACAACAATTGATGAAATTGTTGAAGATCTGACACTAACAAATTTAATTAAATTATTTATTATTTTTAAGTCAATAATTATATAATCATCGTATGAAAATTTGTAGTGTTATTAAAAATTTGGCTGCTTAGATACAAAAGCAAGACTTTTATTGAAAAACAAACCAACCAATGAATTCCCAAAATTTTATGTACTACAGAAATAAAATAAGTAAACAGGTAACCTTGATCAATGTACTGCAATTAAAAAGAAGAAGTAGAGAAATTTAATACGTAGTGTAAACTTCAATCTGCGTGGGAATGCTTTTAGTAATGCTATGCCACTTTCTTATTCAGTTATATTTTCACTAAGTAATTTGAGTTGCGAAACACAACAAAGAAAATCTAGTAAAGAGGAGATTAAGAAATCACGCGCAATTATGTTACAATTAGACGACTTCTATAGGTTAACAATTTCAAAATATTTCAAAAAAACATATGTATAAAATATAAGCATTATTTAAAAGGAGAGAGATAGTGAGAGCGAGAAAGATATAATAAAAAAAAATTAAATTAACCTCCATTTTACTTAACATTTATGTCATTTCTTAAATAATTTATATTTTTTTTAATAATAAATATTTGAATACTAGTTTGCTGTTGCAAACATAAATACATACATTTAAATATTATTGATGAATGTTTATATGAAAATATTTAATTATGTAACATGACAGCATTGCTGACAGATTTTGTTTAAATTCATTTTTATGGATTTAACTTTAAAGAATTACATAACATGAATCTCAATGATAAAAATCTTTGACGGAAAGTCTGTGTTATGTTTGATATAATGACTGTTTCTATATTTTACAATTGACATAACATGTACGGAGTATAATAATATGACTTATAATGTATATGAGCTAATAAACATGCGAGAGAACATTTTTAACATATATAACATCGCCTTCATAACATTTTTCCCATGGGCCAATGGAAAAATTTAATCAATTTTTCTCTTTTTGCGTAATTCCAAGCATAAGTCTATTCATTGAGTATAGATTAATTTGCATGTTTTCTTTGCATTTATTTAGTCGGTTGCTCACGTTTGACTAATGACCATTCGCACTGGTTATGCATGTAAAAACTCTGCCAACATTTTACCTTGGATGTTTGAAGAAAATACATATGTAGTATGTTGCAAGTAATTTGGTAAGGTATCCGTCATTCTGTGCTAAAGCGTAGGCTTGATAACGCACTTGCGCTCTATAGGCCTTGGCAGCTTAACAGTCTATATATTTACTACGTTTGTAAATTTCGAATTTAAATATTTTAATCAAATCTTATTAAAATTTGTATTGAGGTCTGCTTGTGACAACAGCTACATGTCGTCTTCGAAATGCAATCTTACAATCATAAATTTTTTTCCCATGTAGAGCACGATCCCTTCCTTTCTTTTCTGTGTATAAGACATTTACTGAAATTTCTAGCTTGTTATTTTTCCATTTAACATTGCAACCGTTTTTGTCGTTGCTTTGATCGTTTTAACTATAAAAAAATGTCTTCAAGAGTTGGGTACAGCTTTTACAGTGCAGCTGACAAATTATTAAATTTACCCACTCGTTGTGATGTCAAGTTTCGTACATTTAATTTAATATACTTATATCAAGTGGTGCCAATTTGAAATAGTCTTAATATTTCTGAGGAATGCTTAAATGTATATGTGCTTTATTTATCGGATACTTCCCGACATCATGGAACCGTGCACAAGTAGTGATGATACCTAAGCCAAGCAAACCTGAAGCTAATCTTGCCTTCTATCGCGCAATAAGCCTACTGCCGGTGCTCTCTAAGGTACTCGAAAGAGTATATTTTAGTTGAGTTTTGCCAGTATTGGACAAGGATGGTTTTATACCCGATCCCAGTTTGGCTTCAGCCAATGCCACGGGACTCTTGGGCAGCGCCACAGAGTGGTGCAATACATCCTTGACGCATTTGAAAATCGGAAGTATTGTTTGGCGGTCGTGGCCGACGTCAAACAAGCCTTTGACCGGGTTTGGCACCCACGACTCTTATTAACACTACAAAAATCGTTACAAATGCCCGCATGTTTCACGATAACGCCACCATACACAAAGTCCTTAAGTTTCCCTGGGTAAAGGACGAAATTGCCAAAAGCAGCAAACGGTATTTTCAGCGCTTGCAAAATCACCCAAACACTCTAGCTACCCGCTAGATTTTTCCTGAGAATGTCCACCCACTTGGCTCGATCTCTTTCTCTTGTTAATTTTTCTTATAGCATTATTTTAGACTAAGAAACCTGGAAAATCATATGCTAAGCTTAGATTATATAATTTAATGGTTGTTTAAAAAGGACATTTAAAAAAAAAAACTTTCAAGAAAGAAATAAAAAAAAAAATGGAACTTTATAACGGTTGAACCCAAAGCTAAAGTTTTCTTCAAGTTTATTTGTTGCTCCAGAATTTGTTCCTGTTGCTGAGTCCAGCACCATATTCATATTTACTTGAGTGTTTGGCTTTTTTATTACCGTCCGATTTTTTTTTTTGTGTAACTAGCTATAATTTATGCAATGCTTTTTTATTGTTCCGATTTGACATGACATTTCTTTTTATGTATAAATTCGTTAAACAGTAATATTTTGCTTACCTATTCTGCTTCTTTTTATTAAATAACCAAGAATTTGAAGCTGAAAGATAAAAATTTAAAAGTTTTAAATATTTGTATATATATTGACGTACCTTAAATAAGAAGTTTTACGTATGATAATAAAAAGATTAGAATTTCAGTTTTTTTGTTGCTCTGTGATTTGATTGTTGTTGTCGTATTTATTTATTTATTTATGAGCTGCTGTAAATAAATATAAAATCTATGCAAAAATATATTTTAAAAACAAGTCGATTATTTGTTAAATTATATGGCAACTTCAATTACCGCAAGATAAACCAAAATATAACAAAATTAATGATTTTATGAAAATGTAATTTATTTTTTTTTGTTAGAATTCTCGTGACAAAAAAAAGACTTAACCCAATTTAACTACCAGCCAGCTATATTTTAAATGTTATTGGAATATTTCTAAGGTATAAGCATATACATTTTGCTTGGAAGGCAGGGCACTCTCTAAATACAAGCAGAGACAACTCACGTATAGACATGAAAATGAAGTTGTTGTAGACTACAAAGTTAGCAGTTCGGTTGAGAAACGAACAAGAAGGAAAGCGAGGAAAGCACCATTTATCTCTTTCCTTCTTGTTCGTTTCTCAACCGAACTGCTAACTTTTTAGTCTACAACATTTTCATTTTCATGTCTATATGTGAGTTGTCTCTGAACAAGCCTGCAGCAATCGAAAAAAGAAACCAGCTTCAATAACTCTTTTAACGATTCGGCTTTGCCATCACACTGGATTTACCTAGCCTTCTATTTACTAACTTACTGTTGGCTATTGGGTGTTCCCCAAACGTTTTGGCACATAACCATACTCACTAAACTAAACAGCAACATATATAATTCTAAACTTAATTTTCTATAAGTTGTCAGTTTTTTGAATTGGTTTTGAATTTTGTTTACGAATCGCAAGCCAGTGTTATGGTGGAATTACTTTTAGTCATATCTCTTATTTAGCTTTTTAAATACGTTTTTAAAATGTTGTATCCTTGGTACTATGGTACATACATATATATACGTATATAAAAATACGCACTAGATTCTTAATATGTTATATAATATTTAAATATACCTAAAAGTATTTAAAATTATTTAAATACAAAATCGTGTGTCAGAATATCACTTTCAATTTTCTTTTAAATAAATATTTTTAATACAATCAGCTGTATTTTAAAAAAATCAGCTGAAATACCAAATAAAAATTAAAAAAGTTCATTTTCTGAGTTCAACTTTTTTAATTTTTTATTATTTTTCTATTATAGACAAATTATTATTTTTGTAAAGTTTCATGCAGTCAAAAAAGCTCGACCAAATTGGTTTCACTCATTTTTTCCAAACATAGATGAGTTTTTTACCATTAAATAATTGCAAGTATAAGTCCGGAGTGGCACGGGATCAAAGCGTTTTACAAAGACAAAAAGCATTTTGTCAAAAGAAAGCCAACAGCTCTTACAATCCTTAGTATTTTGGTTTTTGCTGCTCTTGACTAGCTCCTTGAGTTTCTTTTGTTTTATTTATAACAACTGTTGGTTTGTCTACATAAGCGGACACCAGCAGCAATTCTTATATTTTCATAAGAGCACTGCATGCAAATTGTACAAATCCTTTAGAACATAGCGAACATCATCGTTGTATTACCGACACCACTACCGCTGACCTTGTCACTGCCTTTGTCGTTGGCTCCGTGTGTATTCTGTGTATTCTATGTGTATACATTGTCATCACATATGTAGGTAAGCTTCTGCTTTCTCCATTACCCTCAAGTACAATCCCACCTGCGCTCGGCCGACTACCTTTTCATGTTAAATAAAGAAGACAACCAATAAGACAACGTGCTAGAAAAATAATTTAAAATGCTGCATTAAGAAGCAATGAATCTAATTAAAATGGTGTACAACACATTGGACATCAGTTCAGCAATCACTAATAATACATTTTTTTCCGTGTCAATAAGAGGAGGTTAGATATAGTGACGCGTCATCAGCAAATACATTTAACAATCAAAATTGATATAATACAAAGTTTTAACTCATAAATGCTCACGTACTTAAGCTTTTATATAAATTATTTTAAAAAGTTGCTATATTTAGACTTGCCATAAATGTACTTCCCATGTTATAATGAGAAACAATTTGTGGGAGGCAAAAAAAATTTCAGGCCATTTTCTGACATTAATTTTGATTTGTTAAAAAAGCTAAAATGCATTTTATTTAAATAAAAAAGGCTAAGAATATGTATAATTATAATAAATTTATCCAAATATATTAGCTAGATTCTTTTACGATTCCCAAGTAATCTTATTCGATCAATATTAAGGCAAATTAGAAAAAAATTAAATAGAAATGTTTGTGTACATATATTCGTAAGAAATTAGAATTCAAGACTTCTCAATTTCTAAGGTTTCAAAACAAGTACTGCAACCTATTCCTATATGTATGTAAATATATCAGTGTAGTATATAATAAACAACTTTGAAAATATGTTAAGTTTATTAAGGCTTTGGTGTTGGTTTTCATTTTCCATTAAACTTCAAAGACCCTGACATCCTGCATGCATCAGCTGGGCAGGGTTTTTCGGTTTATTTACGTGCTTGTTACCGTATAACATCACGCCAACATATGGTTGGACGCGTTGTTGATATTGTGTTTTTATTACCATGTAGTTATTTGGTATTCTTCATTTTATGTGTTTTTAAAATATACATAGTTTATATTGACTGGAAAGTAAATACAAAAAAAATAAACAAACTTGTTCACTTTTAGTTGCTTATACAATGCGTTGTCTCATTTAACTGTTCATTTTTGGAGCGATCTTTGCGGCTTACCTTCACGTTCGAGCTGATTATATGTATTATATTTGAATACATACACTGCATTTTCATGAAGTTTTTTCTGTGAAAATGTACATCCGTTGAAATTTACAGCTGTTGAGAATTGAGGTTAAGAATTTTAGTGGTAGGCGTATTTATCTTTCCCTTTCAAAATTACCAGCCTTTCAACGATATTAAAGTTATAGGTGATGTTTTATTAGCCTTGCTCTCTTTACAAACTGGAAGACTGCAACTCTAAATAAAATGAATATACATTTGTATAAACTTTTACCGGTAAATGGAAAATGGAAATAAAATAAAATAAACTTTTTCCTATCTTTAGCCATTTATATATGCAAAGTTTGCTAATATGTCTTAGTTCCTATACACATCACTACATTTAACATTGTCCGTCCTTTGCCTCCGCTTCTATTATTACCAAAATTTTATTGAATTTTTAATCTGAACATTAACAAGGACAAGAATGTTTTCAATTTATATTAGGAAGTCCCTGGTAGAATGAAAGATGATAAAAGAATAAAAGTAATTGTGTACGCATCTGGAAATCACATTTTTTCTTATTGTTTATAAAAAGCTATAAACAAAGATAAAAAATTTGAATGAATTATAAAAAGAATTAAAAAAACTTAAAGGCAGAGGAAATATTTCATTATATTTTGCTTAATTATTTAACAAACAGTGATACAAACAATTCAGAAAAGTTATAAAGTATAATCAACGTTTAAGTATTGTATTTATAAAATATTATAATTATTAGCAGAATTTTAAGTTAAAAATATATATTAATCGTTGTCGAAACTTTAATATTTGCACGATTTACTTACGAAATAAAGTAAAAAACCAATTAAAATGCTAATGTGATGGTACGTTAGGTTCCAAAAATTAGATTTCCGCTTCAAAGTTCAAAGTTGCAATTTTTTTTTTTTTTGTAACAATTATTTATGTCGCCGGAAGCTGTTCAGTCTTTTGAACTTGGCCAGGCGCTTAAAAAGGGAAAGGAAGTATGGATACAAAGTAGCCTTATAATTAATTAACCTAATATATACATTAACTTAACTCATTATATATATGATATATATATTATTAATCCTATTAATTAATCCTACGAATAGGGAGATCGGTGGGATGTATTCTCTTTAATCTACGAGATCTTAGTGGCACAGCTAGGCTCGACGCCAGGGAGTTAGGGGAGTTAAATTCAAGGCATCTAGGTACATTAAAAATTAACTGAATTTGAGCAGCACTTAGTGTAAAATCTAAATTACAAATAACCCCCAAATCATAATTATTTTTTATAGCTGTTGAAAAATTTTTAATTATGTACTTTATTCACTATAGCTGTATACGATAGAGATAAAGTAGATGTTCCCATTAATCAAAACTTAGCCAAACATGATCTTAAAAATAAAAGACCAAAATACTTGAAAGAGTATTTCTGAGCAGAGTATTGCCGGTACTGGACGAGGCTAGGTCGATCCCTGATCACCAGTTTGGCTTCAGGCGTCTTCACGGCACTCCAAAGCAATGCCACCGAATAGTCGATGGGATCCTGAAGGCCTTGGAGGAGAAGCTCTACTGCAGTGCAGTAATGCTTGACATCAAACAAGCGTTTGATAGAGTCTGGCACGTTGGCCTTCTTCTTAAACTAAAGAGTATCCTGCCCGATGCATTCTTCGCACTGCTAAAATCCTACTTGGAGAATAGATTCTTCTATGTCAGGTGTGGAGAAGCCAACTCTATGGACAGAGCTATTAGAGCTGGAGTCCCCCAAGGAAGTGTGTTCGGGCCCGTCCTCTACTCTATCTACGCAGCAGATATGCCACTCCTCCCAGATGATCGATTGCTTACCGCCACCTACGCAGATGACACTGCTTTCCTAACCTTTGCCAGTTCTCCCAGTGAGGCCTCCGAAATTATGCAAAGGCAACTTTTCCTTCTAAACTCATGGCTGTCAAGGTGGAACATAGTCGTGAACCCAGAAAAATCCACGCATTCCACCTTCTCATTAAGACCCGACTGCTGCCCACCTGTCCATCTAGACGGCACAGTCATTCCCGGATACACGACTCCCAAATACCTTGGCATGATTTTAGACCGCCGCCTCACTTGGAGAGACCACATCTTGACTAAGAGAAAGCAAGCTCAAGCGATTCTACTGGCTGATTGGCAGAAGATCTCGCCTCCCTCTCAGCACGAAACTCCTAATATATAAAACTTTAATCAAGCCCATATGGACTTATGGAATCCATCTTTGGGGTACTGCGTGTCCTAGTGACCGACTGCAAATTCAGAAAATGCAGAATAAAGCCCTGCGCATTATTACTAATGCCCACATTTTTCAAAGTAATGCTGAAATTCATAACTACCTTGAGATCCTTGGGTAAAAGATACAATTGCTAAAATGAGCAATAAATACATCAAAAGGCTCCGCGAGCACTCCAACAATCTAGCTCTAAATCTTTTGGACAACAGCAGCTCCTCCAGAAGACTACAGAGGACCCATCCGCTCGACCTTCCATGGGAATAAGTTCTCCCACTTAACACTAAAATAAATTACCTCATTGTCAATGTCAACCCATGAAATTTAATTATTGTCCTGCAGACAGATCTTAAATAAA
>JAWNNX010000573.1:0-10247 GCA_035044505.1 Zaprionus lineosus | reverse complement strand
GAGCAACATTCCTACACTTACAACAACAATAATTATAACGCGTGCGCAGGCGCGTTGGTTCGCTTGTACTATGCGATTATGCAATTTTCGTAACCCTTTAATATAAAAGTTTTATATTAAAGAAATCACGTCGGGGTCACCAAATGTTTGGCTACTGAGCTTTTTCAGTAGCCCTTCTTTTATTTAAAGAAAATGAAATTCTAGTTTTTTAGTTTTAATATATTTTATTATTATTATATTTTATTTTTATTATGTTATATTATGGGGTGCCAGCGCCTCCCATTTCACCTCCATTAATACACCTTCTGCACCTCTCCAAGTCCAACGATAAAGTGTCTGCCAGCCTTCAGTCACGTGGAAGCTACCCTTTCGGCAGCTCCAGCTGATCGGTCAGGCAGAAGAGAGGCAACCGACGATAGAACCGCCAGAACATGCGGTTTCGGCTGCAGTCTCTATCACTAAGGAGGGAGATGGACAGAAGAGCGAACTTACAGTCGCCGATAGCGCCCAACTTGGCTGCTTCGACTGCAGTCGTTTGTAATAATGGAGAGCATATGTCCAAAACTTGCAGTCGCCGATAGCGCTCTTTGTGGCTGCTTCGACTGCAAGAGTTGGCGCGGGAGCACTTATTTACATTATTATCTGATGTCTTATATTAAGAGAAAGTTGGAGGGAGCAGCTGGTATGGCACACAGGGCTGCATAACCAAACAATATATATATAAAAAAGAAAAAAGAAAAAAAATTATTCTTTAAAAAAAAAAAGGGAAGTGTGGAATTTTTCAAAATCGGTTCATACCAGTGAAATAATGGAATGGAGTTTGTTGTCCACTGAGCTACAAAAACTTAGAGGCGATTTTGATAAATCGTATAAGGCATTAGCTCAAAATAGGCCAATTCACAAGGCCACAGTCCAAAGACACACACTTATATTAGTAAACATTTTAAATGAAGCACGGTTACTAATTTATGACAATAAAGAAGTACTAAGCGAGGATCATTGGTCACAAGTGTCAAAATTTTTGATCAAACTAAGATCCAACTTAATATCAATAAAGCAGAAATATAGTTTGAGCATAACAGTGCCAATAAATACCTCATTGTCATTTGACTCTGACGACCAAGAAGAGTCAAATACAGTGGAATCCAAGATAGAGAAAGAAGATTTAAATAATCTTACAATCCCTGCACGCTCGCAGTGTTACCGTTTCCCTTTCCCTTTGGCAGGAGGATTTGCTTCTGCCTTTTCCACCGCTCAGAGAATACTAATTCAGCAAGGTAACCTTGCTCAAAGGTAACCATGAGGACCTCTGGATTAACCAGTGCAAGGATCTTGACTGCTACACCAAGGATACCTGGTGCTTTGCTTTGGTCAATCCTGGTAGCTGCCTGGGTGACCTCCTCTGCGGTGATCAGGTCCAGGAGCCTCGTGGATCGGGCCTTGAAACATTCCTGCCTCGACTCATTTATTGACGCACTCTACCAGTAGACGAGGGTTCAAGTTGTATTTTCTTCCTTCTAGGCATGGATGCGTCGCAGGACGATATAAGCATATCGGTCAACTGATCGACCATTGCCGCTGCCTGGCCCTTTGGGGGGGTCAGACTAGCGGCAAAGTTGGACAATATATCCTTATCCAAATTCCTAGTGTCCCATGCTCGTTCCATAATGCTGCTTTTAGGTTGTACGGTGGTTCTACCCGAGCCAACGTTAAAAGCGATTAACGCATGATTACTGAGGGTTTCGTCATCCAGTACTTCCCAAAAGACACTTGCTGGCAATCGTGAAGTCAATAAATGAGGAGCCTCTCTCGTTGGAGAATGTTGGGGTACTAGTTCATGGCATCTAACAGCGCCCTGCCTCTGCGATTGGTAAGACTACTTCCCCACTCCATGGCCAGGCGTTGAAGTCGCCCGCGATATGTGTTTGCCCATTGCGTCCTCCACTAGAGCGCACAGCATGTCCTCGAACTGGTCGATACTGTCACTAGGCAGAGCATAGCAGCTGTATAAGTGCACGCGTCTTATTTGTGCCTAGGCGAACCCGCGTTTAGACGTGGGATGCTGCGCTTAGATGGTAGTTGTGCTGCTGCACTTGATAGCAGCATTGCCTGAAGCGTACAATAGCATTGTCGTTTTTGATCCTCTCGGAATGTAGGGCTCGCTGATAAGAGCTGCGTCCACTTTAAGGTCCTTCGCTGCCTGCTCTTGCAAGCTCTGGGCGGCAACTTAAAAGTTTCTGGCATTCCTATGGCTGTTGTTTTGTGCTGGCTGCATGGCGTTTTTAAATGACAATCGCGACCGCCTGTCACATGGTTTCTTTTCGCCTCGTCTTTGCAGAGTAGGCACCTGGGTTGGGCTGTGCATGTTTTAACCATGTGACCTTCCTCGCCGCATCGCAGGCAGCAGCTAGTACGGTCTTCTCCCTTGCAGGTGGATGAACTGTGCCCGAAGCCTAGACATCTGTAGCACCGTGTTGGCCTATTGTCCAGTGCTATTCTGCAGGGTGTCACCATCCAATAGTCACCGAGCCTCCCTTGAGTACGGCAGCGGCATCATTGACTCCAAGGAGGAACACTGCCATTTTCGTTCCATCCCTCATTGTGGCCACTTTTAGCACATCGGTAGGGCATACATTAGCTTCGGGGAACTATGTGCTTAGTCCGCAGCAGCCCCTGGCATGTGAGCCTTCTTTTCCTGGAACTGGTCTTCACGGCTGCCATGCTGTCCAGTGACACCTCCAAGCTTTCTTTAAAAGGAGTTAAGCTTTTTGTTGCCGCGCCAGCTACTTCTAAGAGCAGCTCACCCTTCTGCGTCCTTCTCTCTCTGTGGACCTGCTTGCCGAGCTCAGTAAGCCTCGGGTCAGCTTTAATCTGTCGAAGCATGTCGGCGTAGAAGGTGTTGCCTGTCTTGGCAACAATTATGGCCTCGGATCTCTGCCGGTGCAACTTCGGACGCGACCTTTTGGGCTCTATCTTAAGCCATTTGCCCTGATTCGGTATTTTTGTGGCCACTTCCACCGAGGCTGTATGTATTGCTGGGGCTGGTGTCCTTTTAGGGATACTTGGACGGTTGGTGCTCTTAACCACCTCCGTCTGTGTGGTCCTGTTGCTTGTCGCCACTGCGGACATGCTGGTTACGGCTGTTTGCAGCTCAATGGCTCTGCGGTTAGGGACATCAGATCCGAGATCGCGCCTTTGGTGTCCTTGGTGACATGCCTCTGAGTCTCGAATGCCGTGAAAAGGAGGCAAATTTTCTCCTCCATTTTGGATAGGAGACTCTACATGTCACCGTCCCGCCACGCCGTGGAAAGGTCCAATGGTCGAATGGGAGAATTTGGAGGAAACCTCTACCGCCTGTCGTCTTAAATGATGAAGAGGCCAGGATTGCCGCCTTAAATTCATGCGGTCGCTGGAAGTCGGCGACGGGGGGCCCACTTGCTCACCTTGCACTGCCGCCGGTACTTTGTTTCCGCCTCCCTGCACCGTGCAATATAAAAATATTTTTTTTTTTTTATTTTATTTTTTTTTTTAAAGCATACGAGAAACCTAAAAACCTCTTTGTTACATTTTTTCTCTATTTATTCGGCCCAGAATTGGCGCGCCGGCGAACCGAGGTTAGCTTTCACTACTTTTAAATACTAATTAACAATTAACAATTGACAATAAACAAACAAAGAAGCAGAAATGATTATAATCTTCTGCTAGTCTTATTTTTTGGAAATCTAAGTTGAGAGAGCATGTGCCAGGCGATTTCTATGTTTTAGGAGTCTGTCCTGATATCGATTGGAATGTCTGTTGATCTCGTTGAAGACCGTAGTGAGTTTAAGGTCTTTTTGCAGGGTAGTATTTCTCACATACCACTCACACCCGGTGATTATTCTAATTGCTCTATTTTGTGCAACCGGGATTCTCTGGATCTGTTTATCACATACAAGGCCCCAGATTTGGCATCCATATTTCCATATTGGAAAATATACTACTCGCGCGTAGTAACCAATAGAGCTTAGCAACTGCTGCATGAACACGCATCCTTATTGTTGTCATGTGTTCGGAAAATGTCAGCTTGCGATCTAACGTTACTCCAATGAACTTGGCTGAGCTGGCCTGAATGGCATGTTCGTCCTCTAAGTATAATGCTGGCGGCGTTTTCCTCCTCAATGTGTAGCATACATAGCATTGATAGTTTTGTTTTTATTTATTCCAATGTTCCACAGTCTTGCCCATTCTGTGTATATAAAGCTATAAACGCAGTAAAGCATAGGCCCCAAAACACTGCCCTGTGGTACACTGGCTGCCACTTCATGCTTAGTAGAGAGAGCTGAGTGGAAGCGAACCACGAAGCGTCTACGCTCGAGATATGTCCGCAAGAGGCCAAAGTATGGCGTAGGCAGCATGTCCTTAATTTTGACCAAGAGACCAGTGTGCCACACACGGTCAAACGCTTCTCTAACATCCAGACAGATAGTGTTGCAATATTCCTTTCCGTCGAAAGTAACCAATATTTGTTCGACGACCCGATGTAGTTGTTCGACAGTGCTGTGGCCTGCTCGGAACCCGAGCTGGTGCTCTGGAATAATCCCCTGAGTATCCATAAATCTGACCATCCGGGCAGCAATCAGTCTCTCAAACACCTTCGAGATCGAAGGGAGGAGACTAATCGGCCGGTTGGACGCAGGGTCCATTTCCGGTTTGCAAGTTTTATGGATCATGGAGATTATACCGAGCTTCCCCTGCGCTGAGAAACATTGCAACCTCACTATAGCGTTGAAGACCAACGGAATTTAGATTATAGCGCAACTGGGCAGAGCCTTTAATGTGGCATTGCAGATGGCATCAAGACCTGGTGCACGGTTCACATTGACACGCCCAATGACCTCAGTTATCTCGCTTGGATCAAACGGCATGATTGGCAGGGCCATTTCTAACGCTTGGGTCAATTTGTCCTGCGACTCATTAACTTGCTGAAGGCTGGCAAGTTCAAACAGCTAAAAACGCTCAGCAAGATATCCAGCAAAGACCTCAGCTTGCTCCAAATTTGTCCGACACCAAGTCCCATGCTGCTGCTCCACCTTTAGCATTGCCACCGCTCGGGTCATGGATAGGCAGGATAGGCTTCATAGCCAAATAATTTGGGCGCATCCGACCCTTTGCAATGCGTCTCACTGATTAACAACACATCTATGTTGTTCCGCTGTACGAATCACTCGACTTTGGACAGCTTAGTGGATACGCCGTCAGTGTTCCACACTAAGATGCGTAGCTGCATCATTTTAAGGTTTATGGCACGTTAAGAGCAGTAAGCAAATTCATTATTTGCCCCCCTTGCTGTGTCTGTTCCTGCTGTTGCTTCAGCATCATCATCATGATATCCATATGTTCTTTTGCAGCAAACGGGGTAAATGGATACTACTTCTAAGCGGCTGCAGAATGGCTTCTACATTATTACTGTCAGCTCTCATTTGCTGCAAAGCATCACTAGTCCTTCTAAGTTGGCTACGGCTTCTGCCAAAACGCTGCTGCTGTTGTTGATGCTGTTGTAGTTATTTGGGATTGTAGTGAGTGATCCCTTTAGTGACTTTAGCATACAAAGTACGTCCTCGATTGGTATCTATCAGACTGCCTCCTGTGTAAGCCAGTGGTTGGGGGCGCTTAGTGACCGCGCTTCTGGCGCCAACGCCGGTTTTAGGTCTCGAACGTTGTAGGAACGCCTGATGCTTAGCACAGCCTGAATAACTAGCAGGGTGCTGTTCTCCACAATTATAGCAAGAGCAGGGCTCACTTCGTGGCCTGATACAACTTTTAGCAGGGTGCTCCTCTGCACATTTTACGCATTAGTGCGCTTTGCGACAGTATTTAGCGTATGACCAAATTTCTGACAACGATGACATTGCGCAATGACTGTGCGCCTTCGCAGAGGTTCAATTAAGACCCTCATATGGCATAGCAGTTTGACCGCCACGATCTCCATGCTATTAGCCGCTGCGGCGATATTTAAAAAGAACATATACATTTTCTTGTCATTGGGGTAGCCAAGTTCGCTGCGTCTCTGGGCGTGTGGACATCGAGAACTTTGTGACCAAGTTTACATAATTCGTCTTTCATTTGGCTAAGAAGTGTATTAGTGTAGTGTATGGCCTGTCCTCTTTCAATTGGTGGCTGTGAAATTCGTACTGCTCATCCTCGAGCCATTTAACCGTGCTACGGTATGTGTCGGCATCAACAGCGTAACGGCTCGTAATGCCACCTAGTAAAGCCTTAGCTTTGACCTTAAACCTTTCATAAACACACTAGCATTCGTTATTCGCTCAATCACAATAGGTGGCGGCTTCGTTTGCACTTCGGCGGGTTTAGTTAAGGCATTCGCACGTTTCATTGATGCAATTGCAACTTGATGACTAGTGCGTGGCTGGTCACAAAGATCGTCGCTGGTCCGAAACGGTTTGAGTAACCGTTATAGCTCGAACTAAGGGTTAGAGGCTTCTTGCTATTATCTATGATCATCTTTTTTCTCTATAGATTGGAATAATTATTCGGGAAGCTTTTGTGTTTTATTAATTGACATCGCTGCTGCTTTTTGTCATTTGAATCCGGCAAGGGCTAATTTGTGCTCGATGGAGCACTTGGCTCAGCCTTCAGTACCGACATGGTTATTGATTCTGCCAAGATTGCATCTGAAATTTGCGTTTTTAAGATCGCTTACCTTAAAGCTTTGCCAACTTTGCTTTGTTTATTTTTGTTAATGGCATAGCACACCTAAAACTATGCACCAAACAAATTTAAACCAAGATACAAGCCTTTAACCGCGTGCCGGTCGGGCAGCGGAGCCCTAACTCACTGAGTTTTACTTTACAGTTAACAACTACTGTTAGGCACTTGCTTCCACAATACAGCAACCTAGTTAGGTCACTCTTGTATTTGAGTGCCACCGTAATGGTCTTTAAATAGCGAGAAGATTTTATGTGGCGAAATAAAATAGAACGTTGAGCGCGTGCGTGCAACTGCTTTAAAAGCTCACTTGCGAATAACTAACTTTGTGACTCTATTAACCGTGCAATTTATAACCTACTGCACCTTTTTTTAAACCGTCCTGCCAAGATCGCTCGCTCGTCTCAACCGATTCGCGCGGCTTAAACCATTTGCTATCAAATTTGAGTTCATTTTTTGTGTTGCGCAGAATTGCCAAAACAACGACTTTGGTCGGCAATGACACGACTAGGTACTCTGGACTTGCATATGGAAGACTTTAATGCCTCTAGGCATTAGCGTCAAGATAAGAGCTTGATGCAAATGAACATATTTTGTGAAAGCGTCTATTTGCATTAGTACATATTCTTTGTTGTAATTTTTACAATTCAACTTACCACTTATTTTCACTGTGGCACTGTGTGCCATGGTATGCAGACTTTTGGTATAGGGTGGAGTTCTATTTGGGTCTTACCAGAAGTTTATTTTGAATGTTTTCATGAAATGTAATTTTCATCGAATTTTCGGACGTATTTGGACATGTTTGAATACCAATACTGCGTATATACTTGTCTAGCGTCTTTTCCCAACCCAAGTGCATTATGGCCAATGAATACCAATACTGCTTATATCCTTGTCTAGCGTCTTTTTCCACCCCAAGTGCATTATGGTCTCGTGTAAGTGATTGATTACCGACCATCTAAATGCACACAGGCAGACATCGGTTTCGTCCATTTCTTTTTATCATCCAATAAAACAGGCCTAGTCGCATTTCATATGTTTTTGAGTCTTCATGCTTCAGTTCGTTAGTTTGCAACTTAGCCACTATATCTAAGATCTCGGTATCTTAATGCTGCCCCGTGAGAGGCCAGTTATCTGTTATATCCACCAAATATATACGCACTTCAGTTATTTTATTTGCATTAGTAGGCTTAACAATAGGTAGTGGATTGTATGAGAGAAAATCTACATGTGCCATACATGGACCCCAAGTGTGAAATCCGATTTTTGATGAGTAATGAATTGCAGCCCGTGAATACAACAAAGTGACGTACCTGAAGATATAGGCGAACCTGCTTAACTGCACTGTCAGTGTCTCAAACTCAAATGAGTGGTACCTTGTTTCTGCTCCTGTTGTGTTTTTTATTGAATAAGTTATTTAATATTAACATAAATTTCTAACTATTGTTATACTTGAATAATTTATGTTTTGGAGTCGGGAGCCAGGCACGTCTGCTCCGTTTGAGGTCCACCTTAAGAAGACCGTCCTTTGAACTCCCCAAAGCCCAGCACAGCTACCGGGCGGCATATTCCGCTGCAGAGAGGCTGTAGCGGGGCCTCGATCAGCTATGCTTTACAGATACATTTTGAGTGCATTCTCAGTGCATTCTTATGAGCGGCTCCAGGTCGGTTGGTTATTGACCTTTTCGTTGCGCTCTCCTTGCGCGTTCTTCTGCGCCTTTGCTTCTTATCCGTTGTTAGCAACATTTGTTTAGATGCTAAGAACGGATGTTGCTGAGAGAATCGCAACACCGATTGACGAAACATAACTTACACTTACTTAAATATCGTATGAGTCTGGTTTACTATTTATCTTGCGCATCCAATATAGCATCAAATTTTCTGTTTTTTGGCGTTAGCAAATATAATGATGGTTTATTTAGTTCGGGAAATCGGGGGACAAATTTTCCTAAATAGGATGACAAGGATAACTAAAACACAGACGATGCATTCTTCACGGCAAAGGGCATGGCTAAAAACTCATATTGGCTTTCAGGGCTAACAAATGTTGTGTATCGAGTCGGGATGTATATGTATTTGGTAGAAGCTGTTCGCCATATCAAGACTTGTGGAATAATAGCCACCGTGCACTCTATCACTTTGATCTGATATAATGAGTAAATGATATTTGTCTGAGACCGTATTGGCATTCAATTCACGTTAATCGATTCATGAACTATCACTGCCTTCCTTTCTCTTAACTAACATTAGACATTGGAAAAGGGAAACAGGGATGTTTAACTGTGGATGTAAGTAAGTAATAAGTCATTTTTTTTATACTCAGCTAAAGCTATACCAGAGACAGAGAGTACAAAATACAAGAGGGGGTGATAGCTCTCGAGCTTACTGTTAAAAATAATAAGCCCTGAGATTGGCTCGGTAGTTAAAAAGTATGCATAATTAAAAAGTAAATTACAAAGAACAAAAGCACAGAAATAGCTTAATGATCTCACAGATCCTTTGCTATGAGGCTAATGTTTTGTTGTTATGTATTATTATTTGAATTATATGCAGAATTTACTTATGATTAATGTTTTAATATTTAACATTAACATTTCGCTGTTAAGCTATCACCCCCTCTTGTATTTGGTACTCTCTACTCTGACCAGAGAGATCGAAACGCAGAGACAACTTATCTAAGTTGTCTCTGCACTCGCTTGTGTCAATGCTCTTTGGTACATAACATTAATATCACGATATATAGATAAATGAAAAAGCCAGTGGGATTGATATTATTATATTGTTCAATTGAATATGAAGTGGATCTTTGAAAAGATTGCTTCTCGACGTCTCTTTATTCATCTCTAGTTGTATAAATGCTCTTAGGTATAAATGCTTTTTGATGTAGAGTATCAATTTTGGTTATTTTCATTTCATTGCTGACAGCCGTTTTTATTATGTTCGCTTATGATATTGTGTAGTATTTCTATAACAGCTTTACTTGGCTAGTCGTGTTAATTCTTTACTGTCAAGCCATCGCTTAAGGGATATCCTGCCAAAGGCACTGTTCCAGCCTGCATTTTGTAAATCTGGTTTCGATCAAATCTAGCTACTTGTTCAAAATAAGCTAATTTTGATTATTATGTATTTTTGATATTTATGTATTTATGTATATATGTATATATGAATATATGTATATATGTATATATGTATATATGTATATATGTATATATGTATATATGTATATATGTATATATGTATATATGTATATATGTATATATGTATATATGTATATATGTATATATGTATATATGTATATATGTATATATGTATATATGTATATATGTATATATGTATATATGTATATATGTATATATGTATATATGTATATATGTATATATGTATATATGTATATATGTATATATGTATATATGTATATATGTATATATGTATATATGTATATATGTATATATGTATATATGTATATATGTATATATGTATATATGTATATATGTATATATGTATATATGTATATATGTATATATGTATATATGTATATATGT